>JAJHIY020000155.1:0-35000 GCA_022114975.2 Lampris megalopsis
TATTTTGGCTGCACAATAAACTATAACATGTAGATGGACATTAAAATATGGCGTTCCAGCTGCACAACATGCACACGGCCCGTGTTGGAGCTTGTACTGACATGAAGCTAAGTGCGCAAAGATTAGGAAAAACCCTTCGAGAAAGAATATGGACCCCGAGATCATGGCTTTCTACAGGAAAACCAGAGTCGAAATCACTCTTTCAAACAGTACAAACAGAGACGGCATGTCACCAGAGAGCCAGCATGGACTTGAAACCCCCAACGATTTCCTATGGCTAGCTGTACTAGAGCCAGATACCGATACAAAGCCTTGGTCTCTGTGGAGCATTTCTGGTTTTGGTGTGGAATTGTTGACAAAGGCTACCAATTGGATAAAGAACATTTTCTTTTCATTATTATTATCATTTTAATTTTTACTGTAATTTCTGTGTTGACTATGGTTTTAGGAAGGAGGATTATCTCATCTGCACACAACTGCTAATCCTATCCGCCGACGTGTTCTCCTCTGACCCTGCTAGTTCCAGCACTGACTTATTGCGTTTCCATATTCGACCTCTAGGGCTGTTTCCTGTATACCAGGAAGTTCTTGATCCAGCAGCTGAAGGGTGTCAGCTGGAAACATCTGGCCAGTAGGCGAGCTACGGAATGATGGCATTAAACACCTAGATCACGTTCACCAGAAGCACCCTCTTGCAGTTTCTCCCAAGACTGGAGATTTTGTATTATGAAGCGCGGGTCCATGCTGCGCTATCTTAAAAGGAAGGCCCTGCGGGCAAACTGCAGTTTCCAGCTGAGCATCTTTAGGGCTTTAGGGTCAAACGGCTTGAACCGTTCTTAGGTTTCCATGACTACAGAGGTCTGAGGAACCAGGCTATAGTCATTTTAGGCCTGTAATCTTTGGCTTTCGGGGATCTGGTACAACATCAGAGATTTTGGAGTATGTGGAAATCACACAGGGATCAAGTGGCTGATGGAGAAGCTATCCAGGAACGACTGACTGGAAAGGAATCAGGCATGTTAGCCTTCAGCTCTTTAAATCTACAATAAAACTGACGGATATTGTTGGCAAGTTAAAGACTGATCATACATATGGTTCTGTCCCCTCAAAGCTAATGATGTCATCTTGTTGGCGATTTTTTACGGGCCTTTTCAAAACGGCAATTACTTCTTTGACGAGAAGTGCCTTTTTTTTTAACATCCCTGCTTAGCTGATTCACTTCTCCAATTCTGTACTACACCATTTTGTAGGTCCCCCCCCCCCTCCTAGTCTGGCTCCTGATGGCTTTTTCCAGTGCTGAGCCTCTGACCATCTTGTGATGTCATGGCGTCATCTGGGGCCGCTGGTGGCAGCCATTAAAGCATCGACTTTCTGTACTTTGTTAGTCCTCTACAGATCTGCTGATAAGTTCTCTCGCGCTGCAGCGGATTTGCTCGGCAGAATCTGGTTTCAGCCAAGAGTTCCAGATGAGGACAACTGGTTTAAATGTCTCTGAGCCGCACCGGGACGAGAAACTGTACGAGCCTTGGATTGTGGCGTGACGGTAATTATGCGTCTCCACTTTCCCCTTTTCTTTTTTTTAGTCATCGAGTCCGACGCGTTAAGAGTCCAGCCTCTCATTTTTCACTTTAGTTAACGTCTGTTGAAGCAGCGGCTGCACGCTGCAGATTGTGATGCCATGTAGGCGACGACCGGTGAAAAACAGGCGCAGTCTAAGTCAGGGATACGTTGTGCACCGAAATCCTTTAACGCACACCGTGTCGTATATTATCCCATTCGTACAACGATTACCTACCAAAGAATTAAAATAAAAAAACATTCACTTATTTTTGTTGAGCGTTCTGGACTCGGAATTACAGGGCTATGAAGCTAACGTTAGCCGCCAAGCTGACTTTGACTGTTTACTGCGCTTGCTGCTGAGTCAGGGTGTTGCTATGGTTACAGTATGGATTCAGAACGGTAATTAAAATTGAGCTGAACTACGCGTGTGTTATAACGTTTTAGCGTGCAACCTCCAGCCAATCAGAGACCGGTATTCTCTGTTATCATGGCATGGGATAAAAAAAAAGGTTATCTGTTTGAGAAACACTAAACGGATAAACAAAGATAAAACGATTAAATGAATAAACAGAAATGAAGTCAGGGGAACGTGATTTCACCAACACGGTGACATCATGACATTGACATTAATCCAAGCCGAAATCTGTGACTTGTCTCCGTTGATAAACAGTTAAATTGTCTCCATGTGTACGATGGAGTCGGGCTCCGTAACACTACCAGTCATCTTCACCATGGGTGGAGACACTCTCCAGTCTCCGGACACCGCTGTCGAGATGTTTTGACCGGGTAGGACGAACACTGGCGCAGCGGCAAACATGTACGTGTTGGGGGGGAAAAAGACTGAGACGTGATGCCGATGCAGCCATGACAACCAACACGACTGTACAACAGTGTTCCCCCAGGGGTGGGCAATCTTATCCACACAGGGCCGGTGTGGGTGCAGGTTTTTGTTCCAACCAAGCAGCTACACACCTGGTCCCACTAATCAACCAGTAGGGTCTTTGCTAAAGGAACTTGATTAGGGGACACAGGTGTGTAACTGCTTGGCTGGAACAAAGACCTGCACCCACAACGGCCCTTTCTGGATAAGACTGCCCACCCCTGCAGCCTGTCTGTGTTAGCTTTGGTCCCAGGATCCATTTTTACAAGGGTGGGAACTGTTTACGGCCGAGCTGATGGCACACCTGCCACAATGGCTGCTACACCTGGTTTGTAGTCCCAGAACATCAGAGTCAACAGGTCTGTTTCTGTCTGCCTCCTACATCCAACTATATCACAACACTGTTCTACACCTGGTTTGTAGTCCTGCTACACCTGGTTTGTAGTCCCAGAACATCAGAGTCAACAGGTCTGTTTCTGTCTGCCTCCTACATCCAACTATATCACAACACTGTTCTACACCTGGTTTGTAGTCCTGCTACACCTGGTTTGTAGTCCTGTTCCATCTTGTTTGTAGTCCCAGAACATAAGGCAACAGGTCTGTTTCTGTCTGCCTCCTACATCCAACTATATCACAACACAGTTCTACACCTGGTTTGTAGTCCTTCTACACCTGGTCTGTAGTCCTGTTCCATCTTGTTTGTAGTCCCAGAACATCAGGCAACAGGTCTGTTTCTCTCTGCCTCCTACATCCAAATATATCACAACACAGTTCTACACCTGGTTTGTAGTCCTGCTACACCTGGTCTGTAGTCCTGTTCCATCTTGTTTGTAGTCCCAGAACATCAGAGTCAACAGGTCTGTTTCTGTCTGCCTCCTACATCCAACTATATCACAACACTGTTCTACACCTGGTTTGTAGTCCTGCTACACCTGGTTTGTAGTCCTGTTCCATCTTGTTTGTAGTCCCAGAACATCAGGCAACAGGTCTGTTTCTCTCTGCCTCCTACATCCAACTATATCACAACACTGTTCTACACCTGATTTGTAGTCCTGCTACACCTGGTTTGTAGTCCTGTTCCATCTTGTTTGTAGTCCCAGAACATCAGAGTCAACAGGTCTGTTTCTGTCTGCCTCCTACATCCAACTATATCACAACACTGTTCTACACCTGGTTTGTAGTCCTTCTACACCTGGTCTGTAGTCCTGTTCCATCTTGTTTGTAGTCCCAGAACGTCAGAGTCAACAGGTCTGTTTCTGTCTGCCTCCTACATCCAACTATATCACAACACTATTCTACACCTGGTTTGTAGTCCTGCTACACCTGGTTTGTAGTCCTGTTCCATCTTGTTTGTAGTCCCAGAACGTCAGAGTCAACAGGTCTGTTTCTCTTTGCCTCCTATATCCAACTATATCACAACACTGTTCTACACCTGATTTGTAGTCCTGCTACACCTGGTTTGTAGTCCTGTTCCATCTTGTTTGTAGTCCCAGAACGTCAGAGTCAACAGGTTTGTTTCTCTCTGCCTCCTACATCCAACTATATCACAACACCGTTCTACACCTGGTTTGTAGTCCTGCTACACCTGGTTTGTAGTCCTGTTCCATCTTGTTTGTAGTCCCAGAACGTCAGAGTCAACAGGTCTGTTTCGCTCTGCCTCCTACATCCAACTATATCACAACACAGTTCTACACCTGGTTTGTAGTCCTGCTACACCTGGTCTGTAGTCCCAGAACGTCAGAGTCAACAGGTCTGTTTCTCTCTGCCTCCTACATCCAACTATATCACAACACCGTTCTACACCTGGTTTGTAGCCCCGCTGTCAGAGGGAGGGACAGAAAATCGAGGAAAATGCCGGATCTCAGCTTTAATACATATTATGATGACTCCCTCGCTTCCCTTGATAACCACAAGAGCGCCGCTTGCCCTCTAAAGCGGGCAGCTGCGGTGCATCATCTGCAATTATTTCACACCCAAAACACGCCGCGCTGAAAAGAAAAGAGGGCAGACAGAAAAGGGAAGTTCTTAATTGTGTAGATGAGTGTATCGTCCGTTTTGTTGCATAACGAGCAGAGATTTGCCAGAACTGTTCCCCGGAGGGCTCGTATAATCCCATCCACCCGACGCCCACGAGGGCCCCGGCTCGCTTCACCTCGCTGAGATGTGAACTACACGGGCCATGCACAACACACCCAGAAACTTATCACTGGGGTGGGAATTAGGGCCCGGTTCAGGCTGGTCCACTATGAGGAGCTTCCTCTTGATTATCCGTTAACGACGCGAACGGGCATTCAAATAATTTGGTCTTCATCTTCCTCTGTTTCATCACTCGTCATCGCTCTTCTTCCCCGCCTCCACTGATTTTGGTGTTTTGCTTATTTCCCCCTTACTTCTGATTTGGATAACCGCGACTACCCCCCCTCTTCCACTGTTCTGTCTCTCTCTCCGTCCACCCCGAAAGGGTCTTTTTATACCTCCATTATATCCTGTCACTTCCATTTCTCTCCTTCCCAACCACTCTTTCCTCTATCTCATCTCATCGCTTCTGCCAATCCTACTCTCTCTCTCTCTCTCTCTCTCTCTCTCTCTCTCTCTCTCTCCTCTTTCAGAGCTGACATCTGTGGCCTATTGACCAATTTCCTTCTCTTCTTTTTTCCCTCCGTCTTACTTCAGTCTTTCTATCCACGGCGGTGCAGTCACCCAGTGCTCTCTCTCTCTCTCTCTCTCTCTCTCTACCTTGCTCTCTTTCTCATTCCACAACCAATGCACTCCTTCGCTGCAACCATTCTTCTTCTCCTCCGTCAGCCCTCCCGCCCTCATCCTCATTCTCTCGTTCATTTTCCGCTGCCAAGTCGGCCCTCCGTGCCCTCCTTCCCTCTCTCTATTCATCTGCTTCTGGCCAAGTTGTTAGTATGGAAGGCTGTGTTCTCCTCAGCCACCACGTCTTTTCTCCTTTCCCTCTTTCTTCCTTTCTTCTTTGGCTTTTGTTCGCGCCCTTTCTGTCTCTCCTAGCACAGCCAGTTGGCTTTTCAGGTTCCCCCCCCTCCCCCTACCTGTCCATTTCCTTTTTCCCCCCCTTTCTGTCCAGCGCTACCCTTTGTTCCTCTCTTTCCATTTTCAGATGCCATCCCTCCTCTCCTCTCCTCTCCTCTCCTCCTCTCTGTCTGTTCTGGCCGTCTTTCCCCCGTAGACGGTAAACCCTGCCGACCGAGCGGGCTGTAACACGTCCACCCTGATGTGACTCCTTCACCCTCCTCTCTTTACACCGAGGGGATTACACAACACACACACACACACAGACACACAACCTCTCCCTTTGCCCTGTTCTCCCATTTCTTCTTCAGTGTTCATTTCCACTCCCGTTCCTCCCTCCACCCCCCCCGCTCTATTCTGCCCCCCTCCACGGTTGTTTAACTTTCTTAAGTGACTCCCATCCACAGCCGGCCCCAGATGTATCTGAGGTGTGTGTGTCTGTGTGTGCGTGTGTGTGCGTGTCTGTGTGTGTGTGTAGAATCCCAGAGCTCGCCACACAGAAGTTCACGAGTTCAGCCCGTGATTGATTGTTGTCCTCTCTTTTCTGTGTCTTCACAGATTACCTCCTCTTCCTCTCGCCGCTCGCTTTTCTTCCCCCTTTCTCCTCCCCATGATCGTTGGCCAAGTTCAAATATCTCCTCTTTGTAAACAGCCCCGGCCAATACCCCCCTCCCCTCCCCTCCCCTCCCCCTCCGTTACTCCCCCGCTTTCTCTTTTGTCTCCCTCACCTCACCTGTTTATGAATCACTGAATCGTCTGTTTGTGAGGAGGATTGTCTCCCGCTCCCTCCGACAACGTCCTCCATTGATCAGACCCGGTGTGGAAGACAACCCCCCCCCCTCTCTCCCCCCTCCCCTCCCCCCTCTCTCCATGGCTCATTGATCAGGTCTGGTGTCGAGGAGAACTGCCTACTTAGCCCCAAAACAAAAGAGCACTAAGTGTTTTCTGCGTTTCAGTCTCCGTCTCTCCCTGACCTCTCTGGCTCTCCATGCAGACGCCGTCGATACACTTGGCGTCGTCCCATCTTCACGGAGACAGAATCCATCCTCCTCCTCCTCCTCCTCCTCGTCTTGTTCTCTGCAGCCGTGAGTCAACGGCCCGCCGTGGCGTCCTTGGTGTCTTTTGACGGCGGAGAGTTTTTTCTGGCGTCTTCTCGCTTGCTCGTAGCGGGGAGCAGGGAGCGATCCGGCGGCCCGGGCCCGCCCGTCCTGAAGACCTCCTGCTCGGCTCTGCAGCGGCACCACCTGTGACGCCATGAATTGATGTTTGAGCCCCAAACCAAACTCCGTGGCGCTGCTCAGAAACGATATGGGCGTGAGGATGCGGCGCTACTGTTGTTCATGTGAATTAAAGTGTCATCGCCCAACGTGAGTCCCCAGTTCTTCTTCTTTTCTCCCCCCTTTTCTCCCCATTCGTACCTGGCCCAATTATCCCGCTCTTCCGAGCCGTCCCGGCCGCCGCTCCACCCCCTCTGCCGAGCCGGGGAGGGGGGGGCTGCAGACTACCACCTGACAGTGAGGAGTTTCGCCACGGGGACGTAGCGCGTGGGAGGATCCCGCTATTCCCCCGAACCGGTGCCCCGACCGACCAGAGGAGGCGCTAGTGCAGCGGCCAGGACACATACCCACGACCGGCTTCCCACCCGCGGACACGGCCAATTGTATCTGTAGGGACGCCCGACCAAGCCGGAGGCAACACGGGGATTCGAACCAGCGATCCCCATGCTGGTAGGCAACGGAATAGACCGCCACGCCACCCGGAAATCCCGTGTCTTTATTTCTGTAATGGCAACAATATGACGACTTCTGGTTTTGAATGAATATCATAGTGTCGTCATCGCCACACCATGATATCGTCATAACACCGGTGTAATGGTGGATTCGGATTTACTCTGCCCTCCGATGGGACGCGGCTGTTCACGGCCACCGACCACCGTCGCCCACCAGCAACCGTGTGAGAGGTTTAAACTGGGATCCCAGCAGCCATAGTAACCCTGGGGGGGGGAGGGGGGGGTCAGCGTTACCCGTCATCACCGTGCAATGCCAGTTGATGTCTCAGTGTCCTGGGGGTTGCTTGTGGTCCCACATTTGAGTGGTCGTGTCTTCTCCCCGCTACCTTGTCTTACGCTCTGACGGAGAAAAAGCCAAACAGGAAAACAACGGAGCTCCTCTGTGGAGTTCGTCCAACTTGGCGTCTCCCTCCCCCCCCCTCCCCTCCCCTCCCCCCCGTACGCAGGGAGGAGATGAAACGCTTTTCAGCCCTTCTGTCTCCCCTTCGCAGTTGCAGGGAGTAAAAAAAAAAGAGAAAGATCCTCTCAGTCCTCCACGAAGCACTTGACTTTCCACAAATGCATTAGTGTTGGGAAATGGGTGCAGATTGGAACAGATAAAAAAAAGGAAAAAGAAAGAAAGAAAGCAAAAAAAAGAAAAAGTGCAGGAAGTGGTGACACTTCAAGACGTTTGGTTGGTTGAACTAAGTTGGTTCAGACGGGCACTACTTTAGGTAAAAGGACCTCACAAGCACAAACAGAGACAGCGAGCGAGAGAGAGAGAGAGAGAGAGAGACTTAAAACCTTTTCGCCATTTAGCCCTTGCCAGTCCCTCTCCGGGAGCTGGTTCTGATTATGTCTGGATGGCGGTGTATACACGAGGAGACGTCTGTCTGTCTGCCTCCCACTTTCTATCACTACATCTGCCCTTCGCTCTTCTCCGTCTTCCATCCATCTGTCCGTCTCTATTCCTCACTGAGCGCACCTACCCCGCTCGCCGTTATGGCCTCCCTATGTCACTTTCTGCAGACCGAGTTCAAACCATTAAAAGTCTGCTATCTATTAAGGTTCTGACAATGAGAGTACTGATCCAGAGCCCGTACATCTGGTACCGGTCAAATTTAACAGACAAAAATGGTCTCAGATCCGCTCTCGTATGCTAACTGAATACGGCCCCGGCGACTGACACAGCTTTAAGGGGGACCACACCGAGACCAGAACTGACTGCAACCGGGTCAACTCTTTACTCGTAGTCTAAAACAATAAGTCATCTTCTAATCAAATAAGCCCTGTAACCACCACAAAGCTACGTGGCGACCGCAAGCGGCGCGGCCCCCGACCAATTAATCCTGCCGTCTGACGCCTCACAGAAGCCGGCCCGGCCCCTCGCAAGAAGGCCCCGCCAGCGGGAAAACCGCCACAGACGTCATCAGCGGGGGCTGATTGAGAAGAGGACACCTGACAGAGGGGTCGCCGCTTTCATTCTGACCTTCATTTCCTTCCGCCGAGCAGCAAACCGAACGCCGTCTCGCTTGTCAGAGCCGGGGTCTTTGGGAATTCACAAGTTAATTTGGGGGCCAAAACTGGGTAAACTCGCACCTCGACACCCATGTGGGCTCATTAAAACCTGCTAGACGTCATGTATGAGGAAATTTACTCTCTCGCATCGGAAAACCGGGCTCATTAAAACACGCCGGTTTAGTCAAAGACTCGTAACACTCCTGTCAAGCAAAACAGGATGTTGGTGCAACCTGGTTTCAGGCCCACATACCACCGACACGAAAGAGATCTCATGTACACGTCAGGCTCAGAGGCTGACTTATTTCTTCTTCTTCCTTTTTTTTGTTGGGGGGGGGGTCAACTTGCACCACTTGTCCATAGTTGGCTAATAGCCATGAAGCAGCTGTTTTCACAATAAAAGTCCAGACATGATCCAAGAGTTCAAGGGGCAAGAAATGCACACACGTTTGATCTACAGTCCCACATTTTGAACCATCTAAATATATTATGTACAGTACGTCCGTCTGAGGAGCAGAGCGGCACCTCGCTTCATGGTTTAATAAAGGCAAAAAGGTCACTCCGTCATAAATCAAGTAAGTCTTCTTGTTATATGGGGACCCACCAAAAACAGGCTTATGACTCACCGAGGATTAAACCCCCAAAAAACTGTCTGAACTATCTGCCACCACAATAAATCACACCATAAAACACTTCTAAAGCCAAGCTCTGGTGTTTCATATCACGACTACACGAGTCCAGAGTGTGAAATCCATTCGGTTCAAAAGATGTGGCCCAGCTATTGGCCACAGGAAGCGCTGTCTATCTTAATTTAAAACATCAGTTTGAACGGCTGCCCTTAAATCTGCCTTTTTTATTCCCGGAAAGAGAAAGAAAGAATGAAGGAACCAAAGAACCAAAGAAAGAAAGAATGAAATAAAGAACCAAAGAAAGAATGAAAGAAAGAAAGAACCAAAGAACCAAAGAAAGAAAGAAAGAATGAAATAAATAAACCAAAGAAAGAACCAAAGAACCAAAGATAGAATGAAATGAAAGAACCAAAGAACCAAAGAAAGACTGAAAGAATGAAAGAAAGAAAGAATGAAATAAAGAATCAAAGAACCAAAGAAAGAATGAAAGAAAGAAAGAACCAAAGAACCAAAGAAAGAAAGAAAGAATGAAATAAATAAACCAAAGAAAGAACCAAAGAACCAAAGAAAGAATGACATGAAAGAACCAAAGAACCAAAGAAAGACTGAAAGAATGAAATAAAGAATCAAAGAACCAAAGAAAGAATGAAAGAAAGAAAGAACCAAAGAACCAAAGAAAGAAAGAAAGAATGAAATAAATAAACCAAAGAAAGAACCAAAGAACCAAAGAAAGAATGAAATGAAAGAACCAAAGAACCAAAGAAAGACTGAAAGAATGAAAGAAAGAAAGAATGAAATAAAGAACTAAAGAAAGAACCAAAGAACCAAAGAAAGACTGAAAGAATGAAAGAAAGAAAGAATGAAATAAAGAACTAAAGAAAGAACCAAAGAAAGAATGAAATGAAAGAACCAAAGAACAAAAGAACGAAAGAACAAAAGAAAGAAAGCACGAAAGATGAAAAAACCAAAGGAAGAAAGAATGATAAAATGAGAGAAACAAAGAAAGAACCAAAGAAAGAAAGACCCAAAGAATGAAAGACCCAAAGAATGAAAGAACCAAAGAATGAAAGAAAAAGAACCAAAGAATGAAAGAAATAAAGAACCAAAGAAAGAAAGAATGAAAGAACCAAAGAACCAAAGAATGAAAGAACAAAAGAAAGAAATAATGAAGGAAGCAAAGAATGAAAGATAAGAAAGAATGAAAGAACCAAAAAAGAAAGAAAGAGAGAGAGAGAGAGAGAGAGAGAGAGAGAGCGAGAGAGCGAGAGCGAGAGAGAGAGGCAGGAGACCGGGCGAGACAGCGGTGGAGGATGTGTTTAAGGTCCTGCTGGACCGCCCTGCTCTAGTAAACATATCCTTGGAATTCACGAGGGGTTCCAGATTTATCATCCTATGTTTGCCAAGTGCCACAAATGATGTGCAATCTATTAAAAGCAGACAATGTGAAATGGGAGCCGTGGTCCACGGAGGGAATTCTAACTAGACCCTGACACACAATCATACAGACATAATTCAACCCGGTCTCGCAGACAAATCGTTTGTATACGTTTGTATATACAATTTATTTGCAGTTCCCAAAATAAGCTGATTGCAAATACTCTGTGATATGAATACGATGCACGTCAGCTAAGTCTCGGGGCCAGATGTGACGAGGGCACCTCAGATTGAGGATACACGTACTTACATCCCGCCTCGTAGGACTACACGTAAACCTATAAACCACCTTCTCTCACATCTATACCGTGCATGTCAATACACTGGTGGGTGAGGACCTAGTTGAGGAAATCCACCCAGATCATCCGCTTCAGAGATTAGATTAGATTAGATTACACTAGATTAGATTAGATTAGATTAGAGATTGTTAAATTTAGGTAAAAGGCTAGAAATGGCTATGTTTAGGTATTAGATTAGAGATGGTTAAGTTTAGTTTTGGGTCTGGTGTGCTTAAGTTGGGTTAATGGACCCGGGAGGCCGGTTGTTAAGTGTAATAATCCACTACGAGTGTAAATTAGGCTCAAACGTCGTTATCAGCGGACGCCCTAAAGTTGATCCTCATTCATCAATATATTCACAATCAACGTGTTGTGGAACCTGCGGATATGCTGTAAACGGACATTTGTCCGACACCAGGCTGCACACAGAGAGAGAGAGAGAGAGAGAGAGAGAGAGGGAGAGAGAGAGAGAGAGAGAGGGAGAGAGAGAGGGAGAGAGAGAGGGAGGTTGTACCCATGTAAATACGCTCGCTATCAAACTGATGCTCCTACACAGCTGCTGGAAACTGAGAGTTAGGGGGAGTAGGAGCGGTACAAGTGCCTAAAGGGGACAAGATGAACAGAAAATAACAACCAAGTAATCCTCAGATCTCCTCTACACATGTGGCTCAACTCCAGGTCCATGCAGAAGGCGCTGTACGTCTAGCGTTAATGAGGTCTTGCAGGCCCTGAGTGACCTGAAAGAGCCCTGATGCTGAGGCACAACGTCAACTTCTGAAGGCCGCTTGCTAGCTAAGTTTTGGGGAACCCCTTTACCATTTGTTACATGCAGGTACAACCGAGCGTCGTATTCCTCATCTTCCTCCGCTTCCTCTTCCTCCTCTGAGTCGGGCTCTGCCGTGTTGCCTAGCAACGGGTTGTCATGTGGATGAGGCGATGGGGGCTGTGATTGGTCAATGACAGATGGCGTACAGGAGGGGGAGGGCATGGGAGAAGCTATACGGACAATTGGGACAAAAAGGGGAGGAAAGAGAGAGAGAGAGAGAGAGAGAGAAACAAAAAAACAATGGTAAATTAAAAGGATAAATGAAATTAACTGGAAAATAAAAGCAACAACACATATTGAGATGATATGGTCAACCAATGGAAGAAATGTGGTCAAAGGCTGGCGGCTCAAAACCCCCCAAACCCTTGAAGTCGTACGATGGCTGTGAACACTTGCTAAGGAAGTTAGCGATACTAATGGCTGAAGGCTGTGCTTGCTATGAGGCGTTTCTGTCTCCTGATTCAACCTGTGTGACAAGGTGCTCCTCCATTTGCTCGTCATCACGGTAGAACGGGAAGATAAGCATAGCTAGCCATCACACCTCACACATCGTAGGAATATGATAAAGGACCATAAAGACTGAGATGGTGTGGACATGTGTGGAGGAGAGATGCTGGGTATACTGGGAGAAGGATGCTGAATATGGAGCTGCCAGGGAGGAGGAGAAGAGGAAGGCCAAAGAGGAGGTTTATGGATGTGGTGAGGGAGGACATGCAGGTGGCTGGTGTGACAGAGGAAGATGCAGAGGACAGGAAGAGATGGAGACGGATGATCCGCTGTGGCGCCCCCTAAAGGGGGAGCAGCCAAAAGTAGTACTAGTAGTACTAGTAGTAGAAGAAGCAGTAGTTGGAGTAGTAAAATAAGTAGTTGTTTTAGCAGTAGTGGTGGTAATAGCAGTGGTAGTAGTGGTAGCAGCAGTAGTAGTAGTGGTAGTGGTGGCAGCAGTACTGGTAGTAGTAGTAGTGGTGGTGGTGGTGGTAGCAGTATTGGTAGTAGTGGTAGCAGTAGCAGCAGTAGTAGTGGGAGTAGCATAAAGGATCAAATCATTAAGGACAGCTAGTGATGGTAGTGCTGTTAGCAGGTCAGTCAGTGTTGTGTAGTAGTAGTAGTGGTAGTAGTAGTAGTAGATGATGATAAAGGATCATATCAGTTAGAGCAGCTAGTGATGGTAGTGCTGCTAGCAGGTCATGTGAGTGTTGTGCAGTGGTAGTAGTAGTAGTAGAAGTGGTAATAGTAGTAGTAGTAGTGGTAGTAGTAGTAGTAGTAGTAGTAGTAGTAGTGGTAGTAGTAGATAATGATAAAGGATCATATCAGTTAGGGCAGCTAGTGATGGTAGTGCTGCTGGGAGGTAATGTGAGTGTTGTGAGTGTGAAGTGTTTACATAAGAGTGTGTGTGTGTGTACTTCCTGCATATGAAGCTCATTTCTACTGAAATAAAAGTAGCAGTACTGACTGAACAGGATGGCTGGAGTACTGACTGAACAGGATGGCTGGAGTACTGACTGAACAGGATGGCTGGAGTACTGACTGAACAGGATGGCTGGAGTACTGACTGAACAGGATAGCTGAAGTACTGACTGAACAGGATGGCTGGAGTACTGACTGAACAGGATGGCTGGAGTACTGACTGAACAGGATGGCTGGAGTACTGACTGAACAGGACGGCTGGAGTACTGACTGAACAGGACGGCTGGAGTACTGACTGAACAGGACGGCTGGAGTACTGACTGAACAGGATGGTTGGAGTACTGACTGAACAGGATAGCTGGAGTACTGACTGAACAGGATGGCTGGAGTACTGACTGGACAGGACGGCTGGAGTACTGACTGAACAGGATGGTTGGAGTACTGACTGAACAGGATAGCTGGAGTACTGACTGAACAGGATGGCTGGAGTACTGACTGGACAGGACGGCTGGAGTACTGACTGAACAGGACGGCTGGAGTACTGACTGAACAGGATGGCTGGAGTACTGACTGAACAGGATGGCTGGAGTACTGACTGAACAGGACGGCTGGAGTACTGACTGAACAGGACGGCTGGAGTACTGACTGAACAGGACGGCTGGAGTACTGACTGAACAGGACGGCTGGAGTACTGACTGAACAGGACGGCTGGAGTACTGACTGAACAGGATGGCTGGAGTACTGACTGAACAGGATGGTTGGAGTACTGACTGAACAGGATAGCTGGAGTACTGACTGAACAGGATGGCTGGAGTACTGACTGGACAGGACGGCTGGAGTACTGACTGAACAGGATGGCTTGAGTACTGACTGAACAGGATGGCTGGAGTACTGACTGAACAGGATGGCTGGAGTACTGACTGAACAGGACGGCTGGAGTACTGACTGAACAGGACGGCTGGAGTACTGACTGAACAGGACGGCTGGAGTACTGACTGAACAGGATGGCTGGAGTACTGACTGGACAGGATAGCTGGAGTACTGACTGAACAGGATGGCTGGAGTACTGGCTGGAGTACTGACTGAACAGGATGGCTGGAGTACTGACTGAACAGGATGGCTGGAGTACTGACTGGACAGGACGGCTGGAGTACTGACTGGACAGGACGGCTGGAGTACTGACTGAACAGGATGGCTGGAGTACTGACTGACTGAACAGGATGGCTGGAGTACTGACTGAACAGGATAGCTGGAGTACTGACTGGACAGGATGGCTGGAGTACTGACTGACTGAACAGGACGGCTGGAGTACTGACTGAACAGGATGGCTGGAGTACTGACTGAACAGGATGGCTGGAGTACTGACTGAACAGGATAGCTGGAGTACTGACTGAACAGGATGGCTGGAGTACTGACTGGATGACAGTCAGTGCCACGTTTATTCTGCAGTACAGGATACACGTTGTGCGACATAGGTTCAGTTGTAGAACTGAGATTGGATTAGATGTTTTAGATGTGTGTTAGCTATTTATATGAGCTGCAGTGTATAGCCATACCAGAGTGTGTGTGTGTGTGTGTGTGTGTGTGTGTGTGTGTGTGTGTGTGTGTGTGTGTGTGTGTGTGTGTGTGTGTGTGTGTGTGTGTCTGTGAGGCCAGGCTCAGGAGAGACAAAAATCAATTACCTATTGATGTGGTAACCTTGGCATTTATGACTTCTGAATGCTAAAATACCTCAGACTTTGTGTGTGTGTGTGTGTGTTTATATCAAATTGATATTTTGTGTGTTTGTTTTGTAGAAAAGCATGTGTCTGTCTGTATTGGAGAAGGTTGTGGGTTTGAGAGTTTGCATGTGTTTGTGTGTGATTACATGTGTGCGGGTGGGTATGTGTGTGTGTGTATGTGTGTGTGTGTCCAGGCAACTTTTCAGCATCTGGATATTAGTTGTGGAAGGACATACTAGTTCAATTAGTGGTGGATTGTTTAAAAGCAAAGAAAACTGAAAAGTTACAAGGTTGAAGTGTGTGCACACACACACACACACACACACACACACACACACACATATATATGTAGGTAGGAAAAAACTTTTAATACATGGCAGTACAAGCCTGCTTCGTGCATCGCACACTCATCAGCTGCCAAGTTAGCTATACAACTATATATACATATACACACACACACACACACACACACACATATCTCCATCCATCCATTATTGAAGCCGCTTATCCCAGTCGGGGTCGCGGGGATGCTGGAGTCTATCCCAGCCGTCTGGGCGGCAGGCAGAGAGACACCCTGGACAGGCTGCGAGTCCATCACAGGGCCGTCACTCACACACTCAAACACACACACACTCACACCTAGGGACAGTTCAGTACGGCCGAGTCACCTGACCTCCATGTCTCTGGACTGTGGGAGGAAACCCACGCAGACACGGGGAGAACATGCCAACTCCACACAGAGGACGACCCGGGACCACCCACCAAGGTTGGACGACCCCGGGGCTCGAACCCAGGGCCTTCCTACTGTGAGGCGACCGCGCTAACCACTGCGCCACCGTGCCGCTAATTTCTAGTTACTGATAAAATGTCTCCACCCTGCCACACCGGGCGGCACGGTGGAGACACTGAAATGATGGTGCTGATGCTGCCTGAGCCGTCATGTCGCCTGACTTATCAAAATGGCGCCTTTACTTCACAAACACCTTCCACACAAAAGGCACAGCATCCATCGCCTTCATCTCTCTCCGCCTGTCGCCCCAATCATAAAGGCTTTTGTCTTTCTTGCCAACCCGCTCCCTCCTCTTTTGCCTGTCTTACTTCCTGCCAGCAGTCTATTTTCTCAGCGTTACCAACAGAGAGAGAGAGAGAGAAACACAACTTGGAGAGAAAAAGACCCATGACCCAAAGAGGAAGTCCGTTACAGAAGACCTGGATCTTCTCTGACAGACGGACAGCTCAACATGTTAACGGATGGAGGGAAGGGAAGAAAAAGTAAAGAAAGACCAAAGAAAAAGCAAGAGTGGAGAGATGGAGAGCGCCATCTCCGCGTAGGGTATTAAAGGTTCAGTCCGCAACTCATGCCCCCAGCGGCTGTCCGCCCTGGTTCTGGTTCTGGTTTGTTTGGTCGTAAACGTCGGCTTTTATTGCCTGCTAATGAGGAAACTATGCGATGCCTCGTCGCTTCCACTTCCTTCTGAGCCCCTCAGATGTCTCCACCTCCCAAACCACTCCCCAAATCTGAGCCCACAGCGAGCTACGTCATGCTCCTTGTGGTCAGCGGAGGACTTGTGTTGTTGTCTCAGTGCTCCAGAGCCCAGAGGTGCAGGATGATACGGACTGTCCCTTTAAGTGCGAGTCTGACTTGAAGAGAGGGAAAAAAAGAAGTAAAGGTTGCTGGAAGAAAGAGCTACCAAAGCTTATCCAGACAGAAAGGAGAGGAAGGCAAACGTGAAGAAAGGATGCCCTTTGTTATTCAACTTTTCCATTCTCAATGTGAGCGAGAGCGAGAGAGAGAAAGGGCAAGCGATAGATAGAGATCGAGAGAGCACGATAGAGATAAAGAGAGGGAGAGTGATAGATATAGAGAGAGAGCGAAAGAGGGAGCGAGAGCAATAGAGATAGTGAGCAATTAATAGATATAGGGAGCAAGAAAGAGCGATAGAGGAGAAGAGTGATATAGATAGAGAGTGATAGAGAGAGTGATAGAGAGAGTGATAGAGACAGAGTGCTAGATAGAGCGATAGAGAGACAGAGGGAGATAGAGATAGAGAGATAGATAGAGCAATAGAGAGAGTGATAGAGATAGAGTGATAGATAGAGCGATAGAGAGAGTGATAGATAGCACGATAGAGAGACAGAGGGAGATAGAGATAGAGCGATAGAAAGAGATAGAGAGAGAGTGATAGAGAGTGATAGATAGCACGATAGAGAGACAGAGGGAGATAGAGATAGAGCGATAGAGAGAAAGAGATAGAGAGAGAGTGATAGAGAGCGATAGATAGCACGATAGAGAGACAGAGGGAGATACAGATAGAGCGATAGAGAGAAAGAGATAGAGAGAGAGTGATAGAGAGAAAGAGATAGAGAGAGTGATAGAGAGCGATAGCTAGCACAATAGAGAGACAGAGGGAGATAGAGATAGAGCGATAGAGAGAAAGAGATAGAGAGAGAGTGATAGAGAGAGTGATAGATAGAGCGAGAGAGACAGAGATAGAGAGAGCAATAGAGAGAGAGCGATGTAGAGAGAGCTACAGAGATAGAGAGAGAGAGAGAGACAGACAGACAGACAGACAGACAGAGAGAGAGAGAGACAGAGGGAGATAGAGATAGAGAGCGATAGAGAGAAAGAGATAGAGAGAGAGTGATAGAGTGATAGATAGAGCGAGAGAGACAGAGATAGAGAGAGCAATAGAGAGACAGCGATGTAGAGAGAGCTACAGAGATATAGAGAGAGAGACAGACAGACAGACAGATAGACAGAGAGAGAGACAGAGACAAAACAATCATCCACTTAAAGAGTGGAGCGTTACACGATGTAGGTAAAACAGAGTCCTAGCTGAGGTCCAGCTGGGACTGTATTTGGGGTCCGGCGTGTTCAGACTGCATGGTGGACGGAGCCAAGTCAGAACAACTCAGCTTCAGTAATAAATCACACATCAGAGAGGCAGCGGCTTGACTCGGCTCCGACACACACCAAAACCCACTGGAAGCCGGTCAAACGGAGGGAAATCTGGAATTTATTCATTCAATTCCCACCTCCCTGCTTTCCAGGAATCCCCGGCCCTGAGCTGGCAGAGCAGGCACTCGCTTTTTGGCTTTCGAGGGGATTTGACTTCTAACCTTTCCATTACAGGACCTCCTTCTTGACCACAAGTTTGCCAGCCAATCCACTCTCACGAACCCCCCCCCCCACACACACACACACACACACACTCTGGGGGGTTTGGGAAAATCTCTACATTTTCCATTTTTCCTCCTTTTTCCATCTCTGTTAATCATTATAGTAAGCTATAATAGTAGAAGTTACTGTAACTGAGTTTAAAAGGTAATAATAATAGATAGACAGATAATAGAGAGATGGATGGATGGATAGATAAACAGACGGACAGACAGACAGACAGACAGACAGACAGACAGACAGACAGACAGACAGACAGATACATAGATAGACAGACTGACAGATAGATAGATAGATAGATAGATAGATAGATAGATAGATAGATAGATAGATAGATAGATAGATAGATAGATAGATAGATAGATAGATAGATAGATAGATAGATAGATAGATAGATAGATAGATAGACTGACAGATAGATAGATAGATAGATAGATAGATAGATAGATAGATAGATAGATAGATAGATAGATAGGTAGGTAGGTAGGTAGGTAGGTAGGTAGGTAGGTAGGTAGGTAGGTAGGTAGGTAGGTAGGTAGGTAGGTAGGTAGGTAGGTAGATAGATAGATAGATAGATAGATAGATAGATAGATAGATAGATAGATAGATAGATAGATAGATAGATAGATAGATAGATAGATAGATAGATAGATAGATAGATAGATAGACTGACAGATAGACAGACAGATAGATAGATAGATAGATAGATAGATAGATAGATAGATAGATAGATAGATAGATAGATAGATAGATAGATAGATAGATAGATAGATAGATAGATAGATAGATAGATAGATAGATAGATACATGGACGGATGGATAGAAACATATATAATAAAAGTTGTGTTCCAGGTTAGAAACAACACAGTACAGGAAGTGGAGGAGTGTAGTACAGGAAGTGGAGTGCAGTGTGGAGGTGTCTGGTTTGGGTCTACAGCAGAGTAGTTGGTAGTTTGTCACACAGCACAGAGCTGTGTACTGTGTGTGTGTGTGTGTGTGTGTGTGTGTGTGTGTGTGTGTGTGTGTGTGTGTGTGTGTGTGTGTGTGTGTGTGTGTGTGTGTGTGTGACTGATTTGTACTGTCAGACAGAACAGAACTAACTGCAAAGCTCTTTAACTGCATGGCCTTGGCATGCATGGTAGCACAAAACAAGTGCACCCTTGAATGTAATGCAGACATTTTGGGGTGCGTGTGTGTGTGTGTCTGTGTGTGTGTGTCTGTGTGTGTGTGTGTGTGTGTGTGTGTGAAGGAGTATCTCTGTATTGAACACCTGGCTCCTCAACGCCCTCCTCATTCTTCATCCCTGCTTGGGTTGGCAGACAGCTACACACAGACACAGACACACACACACACACAGACACACACACAGACACACAGACACACACACACTTGTTTGTTGCTGCGCACTTGTGCCTGTCAGCGAAGCTACCTCTGTGCAAGTCGTATCATACTCTGTATCTCTCTGCCTTACTTCTCTCTCTCTCTCCCCCTCTCCCTCCCTCTCTCCCTCCCTCTCTCTCTCTCGTTGGTCCTCCTCTGCCTCCCCTCTGGCCTCCCTGCAGCGTGGGGACAGCCCGTGGTGACGGTGCACAGCTGTGATATCTCCACCTTACTTCACAACCTCCCCTCACATAACTCGGGGAGAGCCACATCAGCGTCTTCAGTGGACACCACCACAAGACGCTGCCTGTCCAGCGGAGACACACTCCAGCGGAGACACACCACGTCTCTTCTAAACTGCTCAAGGACAACACAGCAGGATACACCGGTGACACCGCAGAAGTCGTTGGTTTCCAACAAAAAAGATAATGACAAAAATGTGGAGTTATTTGACTTACAAATGGGGACGAGAGAGAGAGAGAGAGGACACAAACACACGCACACACACACACACACACACACACACACACACACACACACACACACACACACACACACACCTCTTCCTGACACCAGACACAAAGCTTTCATATAGGATGATGACATTCCCAGGAAAAAATAACTCATCTTCACAAAATGACTTTAACTGGGAGAGGACGAGAGAGAAACAGAAGGGAGGACAGCAACATAAAGTAGCAGACAGAAAGAGAGAGAGAGAGAGAGAGAGAGAGAGAGATAAAGAGAGAGATAGATAGATATAGACATATAGAAAGCGAGTGAAAGAGTAGACAGCGATAGATAGATAGATAGTCATTTCATCATCTTAATGCTAGCCTCTTTAGCCTCTTCTCTCTATTCACTCAAAGACTTCTCCCTTCTTTTCTCATCTTTCTTCATTTCAAATCAAGAGGAAGGATCACTGGCCAGTTCAGTCACAGTTAGATGTAATCACATCATGTGATCAGGATTCAGCCAGTCAGATGTAATCACATCATGTGATCAGGATTCAGCCAGTCAGATGTAATCACATCATGTGATCAGGATTCAGCCAGTCAGATGTAATCACATCATGTGATCAGGATTCAGCCAGTCAGATGTAATCACATCATGTGATCAGGATTCAGTCAGTTAGATGTAATCACATCATGTGATCAGGATTCAGCCAGTCAGATGTAATCACATCATGTGATCAGGATTCAGCCAGTCAGATGTAATCACATCATGTGATCAGGATTCAGTCAGTCAGATGTAATCACATCATGCGATCAGGATTCAGCCAGTCAGATGTAATCACATCATGCGATCAGGATTCAGCCAGTCAGATGTAATCACATCATGCGATCAGAATTCAGCCAGTCAGATGTAATCACATCATGTGATCAGGATTCAGCCAGTCAGATGTAATCACATCATGTGATCAGGATTCAGCAAGTTAGATGAAATCACATCATGTGATCAGGATTCAGCCAGTTAGATGTAATCACATCATGTGATCAGGATTCAGCCAGTTAGATGTAATCACATCATATGATCAGGATTCAGTCAGTTAGATGTAATCACATCATGTGATCAGGATTCAGCCAGTCAGATGTAATCACATCATGTGATCAGGATTCAACCAGTCAGATGTAATCACATCATGTGATCAGGATTCAGCCAGTCAGATGTAATCACATCATGTGATCAGGATTCAGCCAGTCAGATGTAATCACATCATGTGATCAGGATTCAGTCAGTTAGATGTAATCACATCATGTGATCAGGATTCAACCAGTCAGATGTAATCACATCATGTGATCAGGATTCAGCCAGTCAGATGTAATCACATCATGTGATCAGGATTCAGCCAGTCAGATGTAATCACATCATGTGATCAGGATTCAGTCAGTTAGATGTAATCACATCATGCGATCAGGATTCAGCCAGTCAGATGTAATCACATCATGCGATCAGAATTCAGCCAGTCAGATGTAATCACATCATGTGATCAGGATTCAGCCAGTCAGATGTAATCACATCATGTGATCAGGATTCAGCCAGTCAGATGTAATCACATCATGTGATCAGGATTCAGCCAGTCAGATGTAATCACATCATGCGATCAGAATTCAGCCAGTCAGATGTAATCACATCATGTGATCAGGATTCAGCCAGTTAGATGTAATCACATCATGTGATCAGGATTCAGCCAGTCAGTCAGATGTAATCACATCATGTGATCAGGATTCAGCCAGTCAGATGTAATCACATCATGCGATCAGGATTTAGTCACAGTTAGACGTAATCACATCATGTGATCAGGATTCAGGTAAATTCATCAGCTCAGACCACGTTTAATTCCAATCAGACCAAGTTCCCAGCAGTCTTATTAGCACACATATCATCAAGCAGCGACGGTGTGAAAATAACTCATGCATCTTATAGGAAATGCTTTACATATCAATTATCCATTGACCTTTAACGGCCCCTCTCTCCTCTTCATGCCGCTTTTCTTTCCCTCCCTCCTCCTCTGTTCTCTCTCTCCATTTCTTCACTATATCATCTCTGTGACACAAAGTTAAGTTTATCTCATTCCAACACAAAAGGGTGAACATCTTCAGGAGCTCATGATCCTGCTCTCTCTCTCTCGCTCTCTCTTTCTGTCGCTCACCTTACAGAGAGATTGGAGCAAGGCCTCGGACTGCTGGAGACAACACAAGACCTGGATTGGTGGCTCTGAAACGAGGCATCGGATTGGTTGACTTGAAACGAGGCATTGGATTGGTTGACTTGAAACGAGGTCTCGGATTGGTGGCTCTGAATCGAGGCATGGATTGGTTGACTTGAAACAAGGCCTCGGATTGGTGGAGACAACACAAGACCTCGGATTGGTGGCTCTGAAACGAGGCATCGGATGGGTTGACTTGAAACGACGCATCGGATTGGTTGACTTGAAACGAGGTATCGGATTGGTTGACTTGAAACGAGGTATCGGATTGGTTGACTTGAAACGACGCATCGGATTGGTTGACTTGAAACGAGGTATCGGATTGGTTGACTTGAAACGAGGTATCGGATTGGTTGACTTGAAACGACGCATCGGATTGGTTGACTTGAAACGAGGCATCGGATTGGTTGACTTGAAACGAGGCATCGGATTGGTTGACTTGAAACGAGGCATCGGATTGGTTGACTTGAAACGAGGTATCGGATTGGTTGACTTGAAACGAGGCATCGGATTGGCTGACTTGAAATGAGGTATCGCATTGGTTTACTTGAAACGAGGGATCGGATTGGTTGACTTGAAACGACGCATCGGATTGGTTGACTTGAAACGAGGCATCGGATTGGTTGACTTGAAACGAGGCATCGGATTGGTTGACTTGAAACGAGGCATCGGATTGGCTGACTTGAAACGAGGCCTCGGATTGCAATACTAAGCTAACCAGCTAGCCGCCTGGCTAACGTTACGCTAGCCTATTCACTAACGAAGGTTAGCCACGTTAGCCTGCACCGCAGCAAGTAAGTTGCTGGGAGCGTCGCTTGGAATGGTGGTCTTCCTTGGGGGCGATAGTTCTGCTACCTCATTACACTCGGCTGCGGCTGTATTCTCACCCACTTCCCTGAGACCGGCTGTGGCGGTAAGAGACCCGGCTGTTGTTAGCTAGCATGCCCTCGCTCTGTGTGTGGGACAGTGCCACCTCACCGTGTGTGCGGTTGTACGAGTACACTCTTGCTGCTGTGGCGCCGAGTTCTCATCCTAAATCACCAAACTTTCACGTTTGTTGACTGGTTTTGAACAGTTTTGTCGGGAGTCTCCGAGTGTCGCTGTCACCACACCGACCAGTCTCACCCTCTCCCCCTCCCGCTCTCTCCCGCTCTCTCAAAGTGGCTGAAAGTTGAAGTCAATGAAAGCTGAAGTGTGTCGAGTTGCAGTTCCACCATGGCCACTAGGTGGCTGGATCATAAAAAGACCGGTGCTTTGTAAATCAGTGAAAGAATTCTCAACTTCTCCCTTCAAATATAGCCAACCAAATGTTTTCTACAGGAATTTGAGGTCTCCATCTCTGTCTCTCTGACTGTCTGTCTCTCTCTCTGTCTGTCTCTCGCTCTCTCTCTCTCTCTCTCTCTCTCTCTCTCTAAACACTATGACATCATGGGGCTCTTATGGTATACTGGGATATGAAGCTGGCATATAGCAATTAATCCCCTGGGTACAGTAACATTAACAACCATGCCTAGGAGACATATGCTATGTCCATCCACTCACTCTCTCTCTCTCTCTCTCTCTCTCTCTCTCTCTCTCTCTCTCTCTCTCTCTCTCTCTCTCTCTCTCTCTCTCTCTCTCTCTCTCTCTCTCACACACACACACACACAGGGAACAGAGCCCTGCGACACATGAGTGTACAGCAGTGATGGTATGAGGCCAACATGCTAACTGCATTTAATTGAGCAGATGAATGAGAGGAAAGTACCGCAGAATAAAGCGCCACAGAACAGCCCCCCTAATCCCCCTCAGCCTCTTTCATGAGACTCGTTTACCCACACCAGCCCACCAGCCCATGACTACTCCTGACTTACAGAGCGAGGACCCCTCATGGCATTTACATCACACACACACACACACACACACACACACACACACACACACACACACACACACACACACACACACACACAGTTATGCCGCCCTCTCCAGCTGCCAATGTTTTTCATTTTAATAATGCTAACGTGTCCTCTGGAGGAAGAAGTGATGTGTGTGTGTGTGTGTGTGTGTCTTGGTGGCTGTGTGTGTCTCTTTTGGTGGCTGTGTGTGTGTGTGTATGTATATTACATCTCAATATAATAATATATGTAATATAATATATGTAATGTATGTAATCTATTACATACATTATAAGTAATATTACATGTAACGTGAGTAATCTATTACATACCTTATATGTAATATTACATACAATATATGTAATATATTACCACCTCCTTCAACAGCTGCTGTCTTCACCTCCTCAGAAAACACAACAAAACAAATCTACAAAGAGCAGTTGAGTCATTAGTAAGAATTATGCTGCCAGCAAGAATTACGCCGTTGAGTCATTAGTGAGGATTATTAATAAGAATTATGAAAACTCACCTCTTCAAGAACTACCACCCTGTTACTTGTTCTTAGCACTTATTGTATCACTCATTTAAAAAAGAAAAAAATCTCTTTCTTAGCACTGGCTTTGCTCTTAGATGCTTGTTTAGAGAGAAGATGCACTTATGCCCTCTGAGGACTAGTAGTTCTCCTGATCTCCTATGTTAAATGATGCACTTATTGTAAGTCGCTTTGGATAAAAGCGTCGGCTAAATGACCGGAATGTAATGTAATGTAATTACTTCCTGTATAAAGTAATACTCTCATTATCAGATTTGTTTCTCGGTGTAAGATAACTCTGTGGAAGTGGTACAACTGAATGTCAGGACTTGGTCAGCTGCTACCAGTGAAAGTGTGGTAGTCACAGACAGGACCCGGGGGCCTTCATCCTGGTCAGCCTGTCTTGATCCACATTAACTGACAGGTTCATGCAAGACAGCCGTTTTCCCCATGGCATCAACTACTGCCAAGCTGTCCACATGCCAAGCCCCCAGTCTGCTCCTGTTTCCCTCTACATGCAGCCATCTAGCAGGTCGTTCATCTCCCATCCATGTATCTATCCATCCATCCATCCATCCATGTATCTATCCATCCCCGTCGCTATCCATTCCTGTATCTATCCATTCCTGTATCTATCCATTCCTGTATCTATCCATCCATCCGTGTAACTATCCATCCATCCGTGTAACTATCCATCCATGTATACAGCCATCCATCCATGTAACTATCCATCCCCGTTGCTATCCATTCCTGTATCTATCCATCCCTGTATCTATCCATCCATATATCTATCCATCCATGTATCTATCCATCCATCCATGTATCTATCCATTCCTGTATCTATCCATCCATGTATCTATCCATCCATCCATATATCTATCCATCCATGTATCTATCCATACATCAATGTACCTAACTATCCATTCCTGTATCTATCCATCCCTGTATCTATCCATCCGTGTCTATCCATCCATATATCTATCTATCCATCTGTGTAACTATCCATTCCTGTAACTATCCATTCCTGTATCTATCCATCCATGTATCTATCCATACATCCATGTATCTATCCATCCATCCGTGTAACTATCCATTCCTGTATCTATCCATCCATCCATCCATCCATCCATCCATCCATCCATCCATCCATCCATCCATCCATCCATCCCTGTATCTATCCATCCCTGTATCTATCCATCCCTGTATCAATCAGTGGAGCATCCTGACCTGGTACCTCCTCCACTGTGTGATGTCACCAGCCGGCTCAGCCCCAGGCCGTGCAGAGAGGAGGTGGTCCAAAGTTGGGGGAGGGGGAGGTGCTGGTGAGTGTGTGTGATATTTTGTGTGCATTATTCTGCATCTGCGTGCATGTGTGGTTTTCTGTAGTTACCCCCTCACTCACACGCTGTTATCGTCTGCGAGTATAAACGGCAGGAAAGGAACAGCAGACAATAAATAGAGCTGGTACAAAAACTGTTGTGTCGGCAAATCAGGTCACAGACACACACACACACACACTTTCATTGTGTGTGTGTGTTGAGACTGACTGATCTGGTCTTGCCTCCAGGGCAACATTGACCTCCAAGAGGCTGTGTGTGTTTGTCATGTATAGACCCTAGACACACACACACACACACACAAAGAAAGGTTTTTTCTGCTCAAGTTTAAATCTGTGATCAAGGCACGCCTAAATACAAAAAATAAACCATACCATAAAATCAAAACCCGGCTTCCAGTAGTTATTTACGTTGGCTGAGCTGTCAATCACAGAACAGCGTACACATCTCCAGTCACTGTCCAAGCTTTTACATAATCCTTGTGTATAAAAGCCCCCTTTGGCTGCTAGATTTTTATTAAATGATAAATTAATCAGTTGCCAGAATGCAGTCAGCGCTGACCACATGCTGGATGTTTTACACCCGGGGCCAACCCGGGCCTGGACTTTTAAGGTCTCGAAGCAGGGAAAAACAGAATATTTCTGTATTTGACAAAATGAAAAGAAACCGTGAGGGCAGATTCCAAACTTCAGGGCTTGTCAGGCTCCATAGCTGCTCTCTGCCGCACGTAGCCGACCCTCACACATAACAAACGTACAGAAGTAGCAAAAGAAACACACAGTTAATGATGTAGGTATTAAGAATGTATTAAATCCAGCCACTGAGGATGCCAAGCCAGTGCATTCTCAGCGCCGGTCCCAAGCCCGGATAAATGAGGAGGGTTGCATCAGGAAGGGCATCCGGCATAAATCTGTGCCAAATCAAATATGCAGATCATAAATCAGACTCTCATACGGTTTTCATTAGCGGTTTCTCATTACCGACCGCCACCGGTACTGTTGGCCAGCAGGGCGCCGGTGGAAACTATGCTACTGTTGGGAGAAGGAGCGGGGGAAGGCATGTCCAGAGGCAGCGGGAGAGGAGCAAGGGTGGGAGTGTGGAGGTGAGACTCGGAACTTTGGATGCTGGCACTATGACTGGTAAATGTCAGCACATATGCCCCGCAAGTTGGGTGTGAGATGGAAGAGGAAGAAGAATTCTGGAGTGAGATGGATGAAGTGGTGGAGAGGGTACCCAAGGAGGAGAGAGTGGTGATTGGAGCGGACTTCAATGGGCATGTTGGTGAAGGGAACGGACGCAATGAGGAGGTGATGGTTAGGGATGGTGTCAAGGAGAGGAATGTGGAAGGACAGATGGATGTGGGTTTTGTGAAAACGATGGGAATGGCTGTGGTGAATACATATTTCAAGAAGAGGGAGGAGCAGTGGATGACGCAAACATGTGGAGGAAGGTGCACACAGGTGGACTATATCTTAGGCAGGAGGTGCAACCTGAAAGAGACTGGAGACTGCAAGGCGGTGACGGGAGAAATTATCTAGAAAGGGTCGAATGGTGGTCTGTAGGATGACTTTGGAGATCAAGAAGCAGGAAGAGAGTGAAGGCAGAGCCGAAGTTCAAACGGTGGAAGCTGAAGAAGGAAGACTGTTGTGTGGAGGTCAGGGAGGAGGTAAGACAGGCACTGGGTGGTAGTGAAGGGTTTCCTGGTGGCTGGGCAACCACTGCAGAAATAGTGAGGGAGACAGCTAGGAAGGTACTTGGTGTGTCATCAGGACAGAGGAAGGAAGACAAGGGGACTTGGTGGTGGAATGAGGAAGCAAAGGAAAGCATACACAGGAAGAGGTTGGTGAAGAAGCAGCGGGATAGTCAGAGAGATGAAGAAAGTAGACAAGAGCACAAGGAGATGCGGCGTAAGGTGAAGGGAGAGGTGGCAAAAGCAAAGAAAATGGCGTATGGTGAATTGTATGAGAGGTTGGACACCAAGATAGGAGAAAAGAACTTGTACCAAGTGGCTAGACAGAGGGACCGAGCTGGGAAGGTGAAGGATAGAGATGGAAATGTGCTGACAAGTAAGCAGAGTGTGTTGAGAAGGTGGAAGGAGTAATTTGAGGGGGTGATGAATAAAGAAAATGAGTGAGAGAAGGGTGGATGATGTGGGGATACTGAATCAGGAAGTGTGGTGGATTAGCAAGGAGGAAGTGAGGGCAGCTATGAAGAGGATGAAGAGCGGATAGGCGGTTGGTCCTGATGACATACCTGTGGAGGCATGGAGATGTTTAGGAGGGATGGCAGTGGGTTTTTTAACTAGACTGTTTAACACAATCTGAGGAGTGGAGAAGAAGCATACTGGTACCACGTTGCAAGAACAAGGGTGATGTGCAGACCTGCAGCAACTACAGAGGTATAAAGTTGATCAGCCACAACATGGAAGATATGGGAAAGAGTAATAGAAGCTAGGTTAAGAGGAGGAGAGGTGATGATCAGCAGCAGCAGGATGGTTTCATGCCAGGAAAGAGCACCACAGATGTGATGTTTGCTTTGAGGATGTTGATGGAGAAGTATAGAGGAGGCCAGAAGGAGTTACATTGTGGATTTAGAGAAAGCATACGACCGGGTGCCGAGAGAGGAGGTGTGGTATTGCATGAGGAAGTCGGGAGTGGAAGAGAAGTATGTAGGGGTGGTGCATAAGGGCAGTGTGACAGTGGTGAAGTGTGCAGTAGGAGTGACAGATGAGTTCCAAGTGGAGTCGGGATTACGTCAAGGATCGGCATAAATATATGTGAATGAGGACAGCGGAATGGTGAGGATGCAAGGAGTAGAGGTGACGAAGGCGGATGAGTTTAAATACTCGGGGTCAACTGTCCAAAGTAACGGGGAGTGCAGCAGAGAGGTGAAGAAGAGAGTGCAGGCAGGGTGGAGTGGGTGGAGAAGAGTGTCAGGAGTGATGTGTGACAGAAGGGTACCAGCAAGAGTTAAAGGGAAGGTTTACAAGATGGCAGTGAGACCAGCTATGTTATATGGTCTGGAGACAGTGGCACTGATTAAAAGACAGGAGGAGGAGCTGGAGGTGGTGGAGATGAAGATGATAAGATTTTAATTGGGAGTGACGAAGAAGGACAGGATTAGGAAGGAGTATATTAGAGGGACAGCTCAGGTTGGACGGGTTTGAGACAAAGCAAGAGAGACGAGATTGAGATGGTTTGGACATGTGTGGAGGAGAGGTGCTGGGTATACTGGGAGAAGGATGCTGAATATGGAGCTGCCAGGGAAGAGGAGAAGAGGAAGGTTTATGGATGTGGTGAGGGAGGACATGCAGGTGGCTGGCGTGACAGAGGAAGACGCACAGGACAGGAAGAGATGGAGACGGATGATCCGCTGTGGCGCCCCCTAACGGGAACAGCCAGAAGAAGAAGAAGAAGATGGTTGTATTATTAGGAAGAAGAGGTATTAAGAATTTAGCAGTGGGTTGGAGCTGAACAGGAACAGAAGGCCTCAAAAGAGAATCTGTTGGCCTCTCATCTATCCTCCTGGAGGCCAGCCAAAGACGAGGTACACACATAGTACTTGAGCAAGTAAATCCCAGGTTTAGTCAGCCAAGCGTGTACGTATCTGCACATTTCTTGCATCTTGCAGCTACGAACTTTAAGGCGCCGTGAATGAAAAGAATAAACAGTTCAAGGTTTGTGCAGAACAGACGCTTCTGATGTTGGTTTTTTTTGCTTTAAAAAGCCGCTTTTGCATACACGATGAGAGCAGACGATAACCTCTGTTGATACAGCCGTCACAAAGACCTCCGGAGGAGGAGGATAACACTTCACATTTTTTAATCCCTCCAGCTATGTCATGCACAAGGGGGCACGGCGAGTGTCTGGGCCGAGGCTCAACGCGAAGAGAAATAGCAGCCGGAATATAGTGAATTCCACTTCCCTTGAATAGGAGCAGAGATTTGATTTGAGACTTATCACGACTGGACATTTCTCGGTGTAACTCCACAAACGGGAAATGGCCTGAATAACTTTGTAGTGTGCATGCTGCGCCTGTGGATTGATGCTCCAGCGCAGATTCAAACCCCGAGCAGAAAGATGTGAAACGGGGAAAACCCCACGTCTGCATTTCCCCACATGTCTTAATAAACCTACGCAGGACAACGCCAAGGCGCGTCCCAGATACGACGTATGGACATTAAATCCTCTTAGTCTGGATAGAAACAACCCCCCTCCACCCAATTGTGTCCAGCCAATTACCCCAATTGCTCCACCCCCTCTTCCGATCCGGGGAGGGCTGCAGACTACCACTTGCCTCCTCCGATACATGTGGAGTCACCAGCCGCTTCTTTTCACCTGACAGTGAGGAGTTTCACCAGGGGGACGTAGCGCGTGGGAGGACCACGCTATTCCCCCTCCCCCACCCCAAAACAGGCACCCTGACCAACTGGAGGAGTAACTAGCGCAGCGACCAGGGCACATACCCACACCCGGCCAATGGTGTCTGTACGGATGCCCGACCAAGCCGTAGGTAACACGGGGAATCGAACAGGCGATCCCCGTGTCGGTAGGCAACGGAGTAGACCGCCACACTATCTGGACGCCCGGATAAGAATAACTTAATATGCACATCTCAAACTGCTGAAGACCTGAACCCTAGACTGGCCTGTAAAGTTGTTATGAACTCTCTGTGGCCTCCATTTGCACAACAGCAACACAGCTGTTTGCAGCTGGACTCTAAACAGCACCAGGCACGTGCTCTCTTTTATCGGTTAGCGATGATGCGTTTGAACGGCACGCCTCGTGAACATGCTGCGTCTTTGCCGTCGCGCCGAATAAAGCGGCGGTGGTGTTTGCAGAAAAGAGCAAGCGCGGGTGGCGGGGGTTAAATAAAGCAGGTGACCTGTGACGCCTGCACTCGAGTGTCAATGACAAGCATTTGTTAGATCCAAACATGCTTTTTCATAAACTGCGGTGGGATGAAGTTGGGGTATTATTCCAAAATTAAATGAAATCCAAACAAAAGAAAATGAAATCCATTCTTCATATGTCAATGAAAATATTAATCTGCACGGCTCAGAGGTTTCATAACGGGGGCCATTCAGCCAACTCTGCTCCTGGTTTCTCGGTGTGTTTGGTAGAGTGTGAATGCTTCATTCATTCGTGTGTGTGTGTGTGTGTGTGCGTGTTGAAATATATGGCCAAATGTCTCGATGCATGCTCAGTAATCACAGAAACCAAACTGACTAGCGGCGACGGCGGCGAGCTGTTGTGTCGCCTCACGTCGCCTGCCGTCTGGGCCAGAAAGCAGCGCTTGAACACACCGCAAAGACCACAGCCGACGGCCAGCTAGCGTGAACGTTCTGCACCGATTCGCTAAGCTGAACAGCCAATCAGAGTGAGCTCTCTCACCGACGGGCTCCGCCGGTTCAACATGCTGAAACGGCCGAAAAGCTGCAGAGGGGGGTCCAACTAGCGCCGACAGTGTGGGAACCACCACGCAAACTAGGGTCACAGATGCTCACCGACGGCCCGACATTTGGCCTGGTGTGTCAGGGCCTTAAGTGTCCTCTTCAGTCTCAACTGACTGCAGGTGGCCCACCCTTATAAACAATACAGGGGCATAACCACCCAAACCAACCACCAGCTTCATATGCACATATGGTGTGACCATTAGCTAGAGTTTCAATGGCCACGTGTCCTGTTCACACAGGATTGGGGAATAGTTGTAACCACAGCATTGTAAGATGGTGACAGATGGTCGCTCCCTCTTCACATACATGGCCTCATTGACTTCCCGTTCAAACCAGCGTTCCTCCCTATCAAGGATGGTCACATCCTCATCCTGAAAGAGTGGCCACTGGCCTGTAGATGGTGTAGAGTCCTGGTCTGTAGATGGTGTAGACTGTGGAGTCCTGGTCTGTAAATGGTGTAGAGTGTGGAGTCCTGGTCTGTAAATGGTGTAGACTGTGGAGTCCTGGCCTGTACATGGTGTAGACTGTGGAGTCCTGGCCTGTAGATGGTGTAGACTGTGGAGTCCTGGCCTGTAGATGGTGTAGACTGTGGAGTCCTGGCCTGTAGATGGTGTAGACTGTGTAGATGGTGTAGACTGTGGAGTCCTGGCCTGTAGATGGTGTAGACTGTGTAGATGGTGTACACTTTGGAGTCCTGGTCTGTAGATGGTGTAGACTGTGGAGTGCTGGTCTGTAGATGGTGTAGACTGTGGAGTCCTGGCCTGTAGATGGTGTAGACTGTGGAGTGCTGGTCTGTAGATGGTGTAGACTGTGGAGTCCCGGCCTGTAGATGGTGTAGACTGTGTAGATGGTGTAGACTGTGGAGTCCTGGCCTGTAGATGGTGTAGACTGTGGAGTCCTGGCCTGTAGATGGTGTAGACTGTGTAGATGGTGTAGACTGTGGAGTGATGGCCTGTAGATGGTGTAGACTGTGGAGTCCTGGTCTGTAGATGGTGTAGACTGTGTAGATGGTGTAGACTGTGGAGTGCTGGTCTGTAGATGGTGTAGACTGTAGAGTCCTGGCCTGTAGATGGTGTAGACTGTGTAGATGGTGTAGACTGTGGAGTGCTGGCCTGTAGATGGTGTAGACTGTGGAGTCCTGGCCTGTAGATGGTGTAGACTGTGTAGATGGTGTAGACTGTGGAGTCCTGGCCTGTAGATGGTGTAGACTGTGGAGTCCTGGTCTGGTGTGTTAGCTCTCCTGTGTTGTGTCATCCTCTTGGCCAGTGTCTGTTTAGTTTCCCCGATGTACGAGTCACAACAACCCTCCTGGCACTTAACAGCTACACTACATTGCTCTGTTTGTGCCGGGGGACCTGATCCTCGGGGTGGACCAACTTCTGGCTCAGCGTGTTTTGGGGTTTGAAAGCAACTGAGACGCGGTGTTTGGAAAATACACGTCTCAACTGTTCCAACACTGCCGCCACATACGGAATCACCGCTGGTTTACGCTGAGACAGCTGTTGCCCTCCTCCTCTCTCCCGCCGGCTGCTGCACTGTTTGGCCAAATGCATGCAACCAGATATTCATCCCTACATGCTCAGCATGCGGGTGTGCTGGTGTGCAGCGGAGTGCAGCAGATGGTAACATGTGGATGACAGTTTGCTGTAATCACCCGTGTTTATATTTTGTTCGGCTCATAATTATGCTGATGGACTTGACATGTATACATGTATGCTAGGCTTCGCACCCGGTCGTCGCCTTTACTGAAGCGTCGCTCTGCAAATGGTAATATTTTCAACGGCGCTTCGCAGAAGCACGTTGTAGAACTCAGGCTCTGCCCATGTTGCTCAACTGAAGGCGCGTCGTCTCTCGCTACGGCCTCCTCGTCTCTCCCGACGGCCTCCTCGTCTCTCGCTACGGCCTCCTCGTCTCTCGATACGGCCTCCTCGTCTCTCGCTACGGCCTCCTCGTCTCTCGATACGGCCTCCTCGTCTCTCGCTACGGCCTCTTCGTCCCTCGCTATGGCCTCCTCATCTCTCGCTACGGCCTCCTCGTCTCTCGCTACGGCCTCCTCATATCTCGATACGGCCTCCTCGTCTCTCGCTACGGCCTCCTCATATCTCGATACGGCCTCCTCATATCTCGATACGGCCTCCTCGTCTCTCGCTATGGCCTCCTCATATCTCGATACGGCCTCCTCATATCTCGATACGGCCTCCTCATATCTCGATACGGCCTTCTCGTCTCTCACTACAGCCTCCCCGTCTCTCGCTACAGCCTCCTCGTCTCTCAATACGGCCTCCCCATCTCTCGCTACGGCCTCCCCATCTCTCGCTACAGCCTCCTCGTCTCTCGCTACGGCCTCCCCATCTCTCGATACGGCCTCCTCATATCTCGATACGGCCTTCTCGTCTCTCGCTACAGCCTCCTCGTCTCTCGATACGGCCTCCCCATCTCTCGCTACAGCCTCCTCATATCTCGCTACGGCCTCCTCATCTCTCGCTACGGCCTCCTCATATCTCGATACGGCCTTCTCGTCTCTCGCTACAGCCTCCCCGTCTCTCGCTACAGCCTCCCCGTCTCTCGATACAGCCTCCCCATCTCTCGCCGGCCTCCCCATCTCTCGCTACGGCCTCCTCATCTCTCGCTACGGCCTCCTCTCAAAGGGTTTCCAGGCACGTTCTGGGAATACCGCAGGCCTCGGTCTGCCGTTGCCCGGCACGCTTGTCAAGGACTTGTCAGTGTCTACACAAAGTTTGAATGCAATTAGCAGTGCACCTAAAGACCGGCTGCTCAGTCATCCGGGCAGGAAGCAGTTGTGGTTAGGAAACTCACTTGTTCACATGTAGCGCGTTTCCCATACAGAACATCCACTCTTCCCAACAACACGGGGAACATCCCAAGACCACGTTTGCAGTATTATATCCTATGATCTGCTGAGTGAATAAATGACAATGACAAACTAAATTGAATTTGAAACAAGTCCCAAATCAAATAAAAACAAAAGAGAATCTCTTCTAATAAACAAACCCAGGCTCGGCTTTTCCTCCTAGTTTGGAATTTACACGTTCTTCCCTTTCCAGGGAATTTCAGCACATCTACATCTTCAGGAGGAAGCTGACGTCCCACCGGCGGCCGCCATGTCTGCGCCTTGACTCAGCGATTGACGCGAGCGATGGCGTAGGTCGTCGAATAACAGACCTCGCCTTGACACAGCGACTGACGCGAGCGATGGCGTAGGTCGTCGAATACCAGACCTCAAAAGTGCACAGCGCCCTCTGTTGTTTAAAAAGAGTATCGCAGTTCATTTTTCATCTGATACTTTATCGCTCCCCGTGGGGAGATTAGGCACTGCATGTAACCCATCCTACTGTACAGGAGCAGGAGGCAGCTGCAGCGCCCGGGGACCAACTCCAGTTCTTCTTTCCGCTGCCTTGCTCAGGGGCACAGACAGGAGTAGTAACCCTAACGTGCATGTCTTTTTGATGGTGGGAGGAA
>JAJHIY020000155.1:40000-42229 GCA_022114975.2 Lampris megalopsis
CCCATTTGTTTCGCGTTTTACCGACCAGCCATCAAGTGTGGCACGGGCCAATTAATTTGGGTCTCGTGACTCGGTGACGACTTCCGGGCTGGCTGACACTCTCGGCGCTTGTTAGCGCGCAGGCACACCAGGGAAGCGATGGCAGCGGCACGTGTGCTGCCTCGCTGCTTCGGGAAACAGGAAGGGTGCAGGCGAGTCAGCGCGTCCACGCGACGCGAGGGGAAGTGGGTTTATGGCGTTAGTCCGACTGAAACCCTGCTAAATCCCGTTTCCGGAAGTGGGACTGACACGCCTAGATGACGCGGTTGGGGGTGGATTTACTCCGGCATGTGTACGCTCCAATCGGGCGCGAACTGGCCTAGGCGTTCTGCGCGTGAGCCATAGCTCCCGCGGCGGTCTCTCACCCGGAAGTGGAACAGCGTAGTATCAAACATGGCGAGCGCTGGAGCGAGAACCACGCCTTTCTGGACAGACGAGGAGACAAACTTCATGTTGTGTCAGCTGAAGGAGGTGAACATCCTACAGTACATGGATGGAAGGAGGACGCGGAATGGCGAACTATTTAAGAAAGTGGCGGGAAAGTTGGACGAAGCGGGATTTAAAAGACCCCCCCCCGAGCAGATCCGTGTATGTGACGCAATAGGTCAGCCGGAAGAAGGTCCAATAGCAACCAGCTGAAATGGCGACATGTCGCCACTTTAAAACTTGAAACTTTAAAAACTACGAGAACGACCAAGGCGGCCATTTTGGATTTTCAAAGTTTCATAACTTTGTGTGTGTCTGTGTGTGTGTGTGGGGGGGGTACAGACCCTGCCGCTCCCTGGGTGCTCCTCAAATGGCACATATTTGCATTCAAATGAGTTTTGGATCAATTGCACAAAAATTAAAAAGTTATGATAAGCTCTACCCAAAACGACCGTGAGCGGTCAAAATGACCGCGCGTGTAATTTGCGCGTCATGTCAGTACTTATGACGTGTGTTGGTCGCGTCATTTCCTTCGCAATGTTCAGTTCTTTTTTTTACATGTCGCGTTTTACAGGCCTCGTTACGTCTCGTCAGATAGCGATACGCGTGGTCCGTTTGGTTTTCCGGGTATTACTTCCAACACGTGTGGGTGCCGACGCCGTTGCAGATGCACCATGACTACCACCGAGGCGCTGCAGTATTTACTGGCCTTGGACGGCGGCCATTTTGAATCGCTTGCAAAGCAGTAGTGTGCCGATCACGTGTGTGTAGACTCGCTAGCCAGGTGGCTAACGGGTCGGACCCTTTACTCGACTGGTGCGGGAGACCCGGGTGTGGGTCCCGGCTGCCTCCTGGATTCCCTACAGTATTAAAGCTGTTAAAATGTTGACTCGGGTGTCAGCTAGTTTCATAACAGACATACTAACACACGTAATGCATTAATATCTCAGCCGGGTGTGTTTATCTTGACACAATATGGAGTTCAAAAACCGCGGCGGTCATTTTGACCGCCCGTGGTGGTTTCCGGTAGGAGTGGAATCCCGGTGACACGCGACCCGGAAATGGGGAGCGTCTGGCCGTGAAGCTCGTGTCGAACGATCCGCAGCTCGACCCAGTCTCGTGCCACCCCTAATGTGTGCGTAATTACAGACACAAATATCACACGCCGCTATTATTACAGTTATTACTACACTTCACTACGCGTACAGCCATGAGTGGACGGATGGACGGATGGATGGACGGATGGACGGATGGATGGATGGACGGATGGATGGATGAGTGAGTGGATGGATGGATGGATGAGCAGCAGAATGGCAGAGACATCCATGCTTGGATGAATCTGAAGGGTGATAGATAGACAAAGGGGGGTGGGGGTGATGGGACGGAGCGCTATAATGGGGGACATTGAGGGAGAAGATTGTCTCCCCTGACCTGCTGTGTCAGCGGGACACAAGTCAGTCCTCAGGCCAGAATCTGGCGGCGCGTCTTTGTGTGCGGTGGCGGCGGCTGAAAAAGGTTGTGTGCCATTGTCCTGCACGCCCCCCCCCCGCCCCCCCCGGGCCAACTAGCCCGGACGAAGACCAAACAGCCACGCACGGCTCAATACACAATTGTGTCTTTTATTCTGCGAGGAAATGACCTGGCAATACACCGAGGCGCGCACACAAAGAAACAAATGAACTTGTGCGACTTAAACACAATTGTAATTGCATCAAGATGGATGCTGTCTGAGCGATGCAGAGGAGGAGGTGCAGACGGCCCGGG
>JAJHIY020000156.1:0-42192 GCA_022114975.2 Lampris megalopsis
CACGACACGACGATGTTATGGCAGCGGGCGCTCACATCCAACATTCATAGGCCGCAGAAGCAAGACTGAGACAGTCCTGAAATAACACAGCAAAGAAAGATCAAGTCTGCACGCCTCCTTTCTGTCTTCACTCTCATAACAACAAACACAACAAACACAACAAACACAACAAACACAACAAACACAACACAAACTCGGACGCAGATGCCCCCCACGGTGATGGTGTAGTGTGCAGGGTGAAGTCATCTGATAGCCCCCCCACCCCCCTCTCCCCCCACCACCCCCACCCCCCGCACAGGGCATGATGCAAACAGCAGCGCGGCCGCGGCAAGGACAGGATGAGACGCGCGGTGCCGGGGGAGTTTACGGGAGGACACACACGCCGTCCCCAGTCAAAGGCAGGGAGAGCAGAGTCAAATGGACGCCGGCGATTAAGGGGAGGAGGAGGAGGAGGAGGAGGAGGAGGAGGAGGAGGGCACAAAGGATGAATGCCCGAGAGACAGAGGGGGGGGGGTAGCGGGACGCTTTCTGACCACATGTTAGGAGGGGGCGGGGGGGGGGGCAGATTACCACTGAGATCTGATAGAGAGGAGTCCATTCTGGAAGGACGCAAGTGGAGCTCTGCCTGTGTGTCTGTGTGTGTGTGTGAGTCAGAGTGTGTGTGAGTCAGAGTGTGTGTGAGCTGTGTGTGTGTCTGTGTGTGAGAGAGTGAGTGTGTGTGTTGTGTGTGTGTCTGTGTGTGAGAGAGTGAGTGTGTGTGTTGTGTGTGTGTGTGTGTGTGAGAGAGTGAGTGAGTGTGTGTGTTGTGTTGTATGTGAGAGAGACAGAGAGAGTGTGTGTTGTGTTGTGTTGTGTTGTGTGTGTGTATATTTGTGTGTGTGTGTGTGTGAGTCAGAGTGTGTGTGAGCTGTGTGTGTGTGTCTGTGTGTGAGAGTGAGTGTGTGTGTTGTGTGTGAGAGAGAGAGAGAGGGACAGAGAGTGTGTGTGTTGTGTTGTGTTGTGTTGTGTTGTGTGTGTGTGTGTATATTTGTGATTTGTGTGTGTGTGTGTGTGTGAGAGAGAGAGAGAGTGTGTGTTTTTTGTGTTGTGTTGTGTTGTGTTGTGTGTGTGTGTGTGAGAGAGAGAGTGAGTGTGTGTGTTGTGTTGTGTGTGTGTGTGTGTGTGTGTGTGTGTGAGAGAGAGAGAGAGAGACAGAGTGTGTGTGTGTTGTGTTGCGTGCGTGTATATTTTGTGTGTGTGTGTGTGTGTGTGAGAGAGAGAGAAAGAGACAGAGTGTGTGTGTGTGTTGTGTTTTGTTGTGTTGTGTGTGTGTGTGTATATTTTGTGTGTGTGTGTGTGTGTGAGAGAGAGAATGAGTGTGTGTGCTGTGTTGTGTGTGTGTGTGTGTGAGAGAGAGAGAGAGTGTGTGTTTTTTTGTGTTGTGTTGTGTTGTGTGTGTGTGTGTGTGTGTGTGAGAGAGAAAGAGTGAGTGTGTGTGTTGTGTTGTGTGTGTGTGTGTGTGAGAGAGAGAGAGAGACAGAGTGTGTGTGTTGTGTTGTGTGTGTGTGTGTGTGTGTGTGTGTGAGAGAGAGAGAGAGACAGTGTGTGTGTGTGTGTGTGTTGTGTTGTGTTGTGTTGTGTGTGTGTATATTTTGTGTGTGTGTGTGAGAGAGAGAATGAGTGTGTGTGTTGTGTTGTGTGTGTGTGTGTGTGAGAGAGAGAGAGAATGTGTGTTTTTTTGTGTTGTGTTGTGTGTGTGTGTGCGCGCGCTCGAGTGTGGGTATTTGGAGGGCACGCACACACCTCTGCAGTCAGGTTCGCGTGCTGTGATCGCGGCAGTGGCCACGAGCACACAGGTACAGAACAAATGGAAGAGCAGAATCCCGGGAGACAGGAGAACGGGGGGGGGGGGGGGGAGGAGGGAGGCAGGGGGGAGTGGGGAGGGAGGGAGGGGAGGGAGGGGGGGTTTGTCTTTTCTCCTCAGTTCTTTTCTCTTTCTCCTTACAGGACTTTGGATCAATAGTGTCTGTCACCCCTCAGCCCCAAGTTTGAAAGGCTGGTCTGTACTTCCAAGCTGTGTGATCTGTGTTGCTTAACAAACCGCATTAATGACCCGCCATTGATCTGATCCTCCGCCTCCCCCCCCCCTCACCCCCCCCCCCCCCGTCTTTCATTTTCAACCCATGACAGACGGATGGGACGCCATCGGTGACGGGGATGAAGGCGATGGCGCGCGGGGGGGGGGCTGGGGTGGGGTGGGAGGACTCGGGGATAACGTCTTCTTTTGTCTTAAGGACAAGCTAAAACCGGCCCCTCGCCACCTCCCTGCTCTCTCTCTCTCTCTCTCTCCCTCTCTCGCTCCTTCTCCTTCGCGGTCTGTCTCTCCTCATCCTCTCCCAAGGATGCTGCAGAGACATGATGGATGACGGGTAAATCTCTTGTTCTGCAGGGCTGTGGAGTTTCGTGCACTCTCTGGGACGATCTCTCGGTGCGGAGTACAGAGAAATCACCCGCAGACGGATCCGAGCCGGATCCGAGCCGCATCCGAGCCGGATCCGCGCCGGATCCGCGTCGGAGTCTAGTTTTTCCTCGTGAGGGCCTCTTCGCTCGTTTGGACCTGCAGCGGCTACACACCAGTCACAGCGCCGTCTTCACACTGGACCCAGACGGCTTCACTCATGACTCAGATATGGCAGGGCAAGTCATGAAGAAGTTCAGCTCCTTTACACTGCAGCCATATATATATATACATATATGTATACCTGTGTGTGTGTGTATATATATACCTGTGTATATATATATATATAGCTGCAGACTGCAGGTGTATATATATATACTTGTGTGTGTGTGTGTGTGTGTGTGCGTGTGTGTGTGTATATATATATAGCTGCAGACTACAGGTGTATATATATATACACAGGTATATATATATATACACACACACAGGTATATATATATATATATATATAGCTGCAGACTACAGTTGTATATATATATACTTGTGTGTGTGTGTGATTGTGTGTGTGTGTGTATATATATATATATATATATATATATATATATATACATACACACACACACAGGTATATATATATATAGCTGCAGACTACAGGTGTATATATATATACACAGGTATATATACACACACACACAGGTATATATATATATATATATATACACACACAGGTATATATATATATATATATATATATACATACACACACACACACACAGGTATATATATATATAGCTGCAGACTACAGGTGTATATATATATACACAGGTATATATACACACACACACACAGGTATATATATATACACACACACACAGGTATATATATATATATATATATATATATAGCTGCAGACTGCAGGTGTATATATATATATATATATATACCTGTGTGTGTGTGTGTGTGTGTGTGTGTGTGTGTGTGTATATATATAGCTGCAGAATGCAGGTGTGTATATATATATATATATACCTGTGTGTGTGTATATATATATGCAGCTTCTATTAGAGTGGTGAATAAAAGATGGACATGTTGAATACAACGAATCTTCATCGAACAAGAACATGCTCAGCGGGGGCCCGGGAACTACAAGAGCCGGATCACTCCGGCGAAATGGATTTCAGTTACCTAAATCAAATTACTGTTAATTTCTCCCCCCCCTCATCTCTCTCTCTCTCTCTCTCTCTCTCTCTCTCTCTCTCTCTCTCTCTCTCTCTCTCTCTTTCGCGCTATTCTCTCTCTTTCTCTATTCCCTCTGTCGTTCTCTCTCTCTATTCTGTTTCCACTCCTCTTCCTCATCTTTTAGTCACTCACATATTAATCTCTTGTTTTTGTAACACACACACACACACCCAGTGCTAAGGTGGGGTTACGGAAGCAGATGAATGACGTAGTCAGAAGGTGTCTTGTTAACAGAAATAGACTGGAAGGGGCGTCCGGGTGGCGTGGCGCTCTATTCTGTGGCCTACCAACATGGGGATCACCGGTTCGAATCCCCCTGCTGCCCCTGGCTTGGTCGGGCGTCCCTACAGGCAGAATTGGCCATGTTTGCGGGTGGGGAGCCAAATGTGGGTGTGTGTGTCCTGGTCGCTGCACTGGCGCCTCCTCTGGTCAGTCGGCGCGCCTGTTCAGGGGGACTGGGGGGGAATAGTGTGATCCTCCCACGCTTTATGTCCCCCTGGTGAAACTCCTCACTGTCAGGTGAAAGAAAGCGGCTGGCGACTCCTCATGTATGGGAGGAGGCATGTGGTGGTCTGCAGCCCTCCCCGGATCGGCAGGGGGGGTGGAGCAGCGACCGGGACGGGGGGGGGGGGGTAATTGGCCGGGTACAATTGGGGAGAAAAGGGGGGGAAATAAAAAAAAAATAGAGTGGAAGAATGGACACTCCCTTTCTGTCCCCTAGTTTCTCAATTCCCTCCTTCTGTCAAACCGTCCATCCATCACGGCGTCTCTAACCAAGGACACACAACGTCATAGATGTAAGCCACAACCGTTGTGCGGCCTTGTTGTGAGGGAACGACACCGGGTTACTGTCTTGAGCTTGTAACTGGAAGTGGGTCTAGTCTAGTCTAGTCAGCCGCGCATATTCCATCGAGTAGCCAACGTTGCATATCATTCGCTTACATCGCCTTCTGATTGGACGCTTAGAACTGACGTTGTAAAATAGACGCTTAGACCGCTTCAACGGAGCCAAAAAGTCAGCTGATCTGAATCACGGTTTTAAGCTGATCAACAGCCCAGAAAGGCAAGCTGACACTTCAGACACACTTACAAACTTTTATCCAAAGCAGTGGCGGCTGGCCGGTGCAAGGCCGCGGGGCGCCGCCCCCTTCAAACATCAAGACATGAAAATCTATTTAATGTTAAATATAATTTAGTTGTATGATGTAAATAATTATGGAATAAAAGTGTTTTCAGTCTGTCAGCAGCCATTAAATATTGGCTCCAAATGGTGTTTGGTTGATTTCTGTCTGAATACATATACTTCCTGGGTGAGGGGCGCCGGCCAAACGACACCTTATGTAAGCCCTCAAACTTGTGGCGAGCAGGTGACCTGAGGCTGCTGTCTGATTGGTTTCCTCAGATTTTCCAGGGGGCGCAGTTCTGTGCTGCCCCAGACACTCCCGCTGTTATTGGCAGCGAACTGGTATTGTTTTGTTTTTTGGTCTAATGTGATTGGCCAATTCTCGTGGCTGTCAATCATGTTCACACCCACCACGACGCCTCGCCTCGACCGTCAATCATCCACCGTCTACGAACCCTGATAAAATCTATAGGCTGCATTGTCCTTCTTAATAACTCTGTGACTGTGTGGACATTAAAGCGGCTGTCAAGTGTGCTGAGCCCAGGTAAGCTGCCCCCCCCAAAATTTTTTAGCATCAGCCGCCACTGATCGATCAAAAGATCGTTTTGTTTGAGCAACCGAGTGATGGAATATGAGGGAATACGAGGGACAGGCTAAGCGAGAGTGTCCTGTGTGAAGGCCTGGCGGTCTGTCCAGGGTGTCTCCTCACCTGCCGCCCAATGACTGCTGGGACAGGCCCCTGCACCCCCCTGCCACCCTGACAGCAGGATAAGCGGTTCGGATAACGGATGGAAGGGAGGGCTAAGTGAGCGTAGTGGTGGAGGTGCAGAGTAAAATAGGATTTGCCAATCTTCTTACCAATGAGGATTATAATGCTAATGAAAAACAATCCAAAATCTTTAACGTCTCATAACAACATATATATTTTTAGACACACTCACTCAAAAACACTTTTGGAGGGGTCGTGACCCCCCCCCCACCCCCACCCCAGATCTACACAGATGGTACAGCTAAACGTGACACCAAATATCAGTTTCACAAGGTGCTTTGCATAGGAAATCCCTCCCCCCGGTTCCCTCCGTGCTGCCTACGTACCTCCGGGCTGCAGTCGGGCACAGCGGAGCCCCCGTTGAAGTGGTTCTGGGCCAGCAGGAAAGGAGAGTTGGACATGTCCAGGAGGGGGTAATTCACCAACACCACCTTACTGAAGTTAAACTTGTAGGTGAAGCGCTTCCCTTTGGTTTTGTGCAAAATGCGCTTGTTGTAGTAGTACCTGTGGACAGGGTGGGGGTGGGGGGGGGGATACGGGGAGGGGGTGACATGAGGGGGTGTAGAGAGAGAAAAACAGAAAAGGACAGCGGCTGTATTAAAACGACACGTCAATGTCTGGCAGGGCTACATCTGTGGTGACTTCCAAACACTTTTACCGATACACTCGTTCCATGAATCAATTCAAGTCCAGCTGCCACAGTTCAATACCCTATCCTCATCATCATCATCATCATCATCATCAGTTATGTAACCTATGGAGGTCGTAGGAGCGCAGCTTATGCCTCAACAAGGTTGAATCATCATTGTGTTTCGGTAGGGGGAGTATCTGGTGGTCCCTGTGTCCTCTCCAGGGGCCTCAATCGTTACAGTGGGCAGATTTGTGCGTACACACCCATGGGATTGTTTAGCCCTGAAGTTTGTCTCAGAGACCAGAAACTGGGTGACCCCTGAATTTAGACACCGGTTGGCTAACACTGGCGTCTTCGCAGGCCCGGGCGATCGCTCGCCGCAAGAGGTAGACAACAGATGTTAGGAGGAAGGAATTACAAATAACCATCATGCTTTGCTTCTGCCTGTCAGACCATCTTGAGGGCTACACTATCCCATGGGTGTGTAAGAACAAATCTGCCCATAGTAACGACTGATACACGAGGCCTCGGGTATGGATGGCCCATTGGTCCGCAGAGGAAGTCATCCGCCCTTTGACAGGTTTTGTTTTTGAGGCCTGCTGGGTGTCCACACACGATAATCCCCGTTGACGGACAAGTCAAGAGGCTAAATACAAGACTCGGGAAAATCAGAGGGTACGTACAAGTACCCCGTGACAGCTACTGCAAAACAGGGCCGCACTAAATTTTCAGTTTCGGCGTCGATTTAAGGAGATCAGAAGGTACTGAAGCGCCAACGTCCAATGTGTCGTAAAACGAGAGGTCGTGTAAAACGAGAGGTCGTGTAAAACGAGAGGTCGTGTACTAACGTCTCGTTGCCGCCGTTCCCGGGCATACGCTCCGAAGGCGCTCGGCAAATTCTATCAGTACACAACGTAGAAACTGGAAAGGATTCACATGACGTGTTTAAATATTACACATTAAAGTGCTGAAAACGAATTTTCACAATGACTCGTCCCCCCCCCACCCCCCACCCCCCGAGTGGCGCCGGTATTGATAGGGAAACCCAATGCACACCCCCCGAACGAGGCGTGACACAGGAGAAGCTGTCGATTTTCACCGAGCGAGGAGCGGGGCAACAAGCGAGGTCTCCGAGGTGACGACCTCGGGTGTCTCCCGCCGGGCACGTCGAGCCGTCATCGCGCCAGCTTCCTGCGCCACCCGCGGAGGTATCACCATCCACAGCCTGCCAGGATGCCGGGTTCAGCGGCAAAGGTGCAGTGCGCCGCCTCCGCCATCTGGCGCAGGTGTGGAGGCGAGAGTTGCCAAAAGGAGGAGGAGGGGGGGGGAGGAGGAGGAGGAGGAGAGGAGCAGGCAGGGAGTGAACGCTGCAAATCCGGGGGACTTGTTCCGGTGAAAACGGAGCTCCTTTTTTAACCTGAGTGTGCGTCGGGTGTCTGTTTATGGGTTTTTAAAACGACCCCCGGTGTGCACAAGTGTGTGTGTGTGTGTGTGTGTGTGTGTGTGCGTGTGTGTGTGTGTGCGTGCACGCTGCACCCAGTGTGGGAGTACATCACGCCAGCTTAGCATTAAATATTGCTAACCGCCGCCTCATTATGCAGACACACTACATCAGCCAACACGCAGCGTAGAGCAGCGTGAGTCCACAGCGGTGGGGCCCGGCGCGATGAAGTGTATGTGTTTTGCTTTGCGTGGCAATTGTGCCACGGCCCCTAATTGAGCAATTAAGTGAGGCTAATCAAGAAGGCTAATTATGGCCCCAGCCAATTCATAACAATTAGGCCCTTACGACAGCCCCCATTAACAAGAGGCTAAAGCAAAGCGGCGGGGGGAGCGATTTCGCGTACCGTCATTTGCATAAGAGAACTGTGTGCGCGCACGAGTGTGTGCGTGTGCGTGTGTGTGTGTGTGTGTTGGAGAGGGGTAAAGTGCTATTTAAGTATGTAGTATATTATCAGGCAATAACACTTTGTCTTTAATGAGCTTATAGGCAGGTTTCTGAACTCCCCCCCCCCCCCACAGGGAGCGGAGGGAAGACTTGAAAATTCTCCGAGAGTCCGAACATTTTCAGCTTAATTTCCAAAACCCTATTGGATTTTTCACTCGGCGGCTCAATGGTGAACCTTCCATTAGGATGTCCACGGATGGGAGGAAATAGGAGGTGGGCATTGACGTTCCCCGGGAGATTCGAGAGTCAATAATTTATTGCCGTTTGTTGCCACGATCAACCTCGCGGTTGATGTGGACTTTGTTTCGGCGCGTTCCAACGAAACAACAGGAAAAGCCTCACCTGTGTCTGTTAGTTTACACTGACGTGGATTAGAGAGACGGCGACGTGTACCCCGTTTACACTTGGTTTTAAAATGCGCTTTGGGCGATCGGATCACAAGTGGACGGCGAGACACGCCCGTGTCTATCACGCGTCTCCAAATCCACTTGCGGATCAGATTTTGTTACTCCGAAGAAAAAGATTTCCTGTTCTGCCCTTGTCGGGGACGCATCAGGACGCATTAGCGTTTACGCTACGAAAGACATGTGGTCAAATGCGTCCCAGACCACCTCGGCAAGTGGTTTGAGTAACCGGCTCACAAAACGTTTCGGTGGTCGTTTACACTTGTATTTAGCGCTGTCCGCTTGTGATCCGATCGCCAAAAAAGACGCATTTTAAAACCAAGTGTAAACGGGGTCTAAGTGTGGATCCACTGCGACCATGGTAAACACTTTCCTAACTTATGGAGACGATGTCTGATAAAACAGCTTCATTTATTTCATAACGGTTGGTGTTTATCGAGTGAGATTCAAAACGTAGGTCAGGGGTGCCCAACTCCGGGCCTCGAGGGCCGCAGACGCTGCGGCCCTCGAGGCCCGGAGTTGGGCACCCCTGACGTAGGTGTTGTCTAAGGACGCCGAGCGATCATGTTCACACACATACACACACACACACACACCTAAGCACAAGCACAAAGACATGGATGTACACCAAAAAAAAAAAAAAAAGTCAGACATGTCTTGTCCTCACCTCAGCGCCCTACTCAGCTTGTCATAGTTCATATGAGGTTTGCATTTCCTTATCCCCCACAAGCGGGCCACCTCATCCGGGTCCTTAATGACGAACTCCCCATAGTCTCCCTGCCAGGCGATCACTCCCTGGTACTCCTCCTTCTGGAGCAGCTCCAGGATGAAATGCCACAGCTGGATCTGTCTGGACCCGGGGCTCGACTCAGGCTTGTAGGCCCAGTCGGGGAAGGCGATGCCTGAACAGATGGGTGTAGGAAAGTGGGAGGGTGGGGTTAGGGCCTATTTTTTTTTTTCTCTTGTTATTCTGGCACTCGCCATGGGGGTTAGCTGTCTGGATGACTGATGAGTGATGAGATGGTGGAGTTGAGGGATGATGTGTTTAATATCACAGCGCGCGCCTTGAGCAATGTTAGTCTGCACTAATGCCCTCTGGCCTCAACAGATTGGTCAGTGGGATGATGACAGCTCACTGGGAGAGATCTGATTGATGCATCTGGAGCCTCAATTCTCAAGGAACACACATCTAATAGAATTAAGTATCTCTTTGACTCTTCCTTTAAGTAACGCTGGCACTAACTAGCCTCATAAAGACACCGAAGAACTCCAGCTGGCAGCCGGTTCGAGGCCGACGCGTAATTTTCTCGTCGCCGTATATGTGCAGACGACATCTTCTTTCTTTTTTGGGAGGGGTGTAGGTAGGGTTACACCGGGAATACTCTTGAAAAATACCCTCACTCGTCTTTAAGCCACAGTAGTAGTACTGAAACATCGCTGAACTTTTCCCTTCACCGGTCCCGAGGCTGATGATAATCTAGTTTCTCAAGTAGTATCGAAGATTTTTTTTTTTTTAAAGTTACAGGTGTCCAGTTTCAGCCAACTTACACACCTGGGTCTCGTTTTAGCTGTATATTCAGAGACATCTGCAAATTTTAGGCTTTTTTTTTTTTTCTAAGATGAAATAAACTACTTCTGGCAGACCTGACGCAACCGCCTAACTGGCCGCAAAGGGCAAGGGGATTCAGATGAACATGCCTACTACGTGCCTGTTTCGCTGCCTCAAACCCCCCCCCCCCTCCAAATCCACCCCATGAGACTGACCTGGTGTCCAGAGGGTGGGCATCGGGGGAAGTAGCAGATCACTGACGCAGTTACAGTCCATGCCTCCACAACACCTGTAGTAAAAGAGGGGGAAAGGGGGTAGGGGTTGAAGAATGGGACAAAGATGTGAGCAAACACCAACCATGATTGTGTGATAGTTTACCATACCAAGAAATCTCTGAACACCCTCTTTGTCGGTTGGTGCAGGCACATGCCTAATGGCCGTGACTTCGCTTTGGTCGGTTTCGACACCACCTCGTGTCAGCTTTTCACCGAGAGAAGTGATTTCTGCTCGTCTGTGCTGACATTTGCCTGCACTCGGTTTCTTTCTGGCCGCGTCTAGTGCCATTTTCAACCTCTGTTCGTGCTCCTCAGTCGTACCACCCCATATCAAGATGTCATCAACGTGCAGCAAAACACGGCGATGACTGATACTCAGCTTGACCTTTTTCAAGGGACATAAACACAGAGCCTGAATTCTCAAAGCCAAAAAAAGGAGCTTTCGAAGAATCTGGTGCGACCCGCTGCCGCGTCAGTTTATTTTAGAGTTGGAGGGGAGGGGTGGAAAGCGCAAACTTTGTTGAAATTAGAGCTGGTAAAAAAAAAAAAACAAGAAGAAGAAGAAGAAAACTCGAGAACTTGGAGATTGCGTAAAGATCTGACGGGAAGGCGTGGATTCAAATCATACCTTAAATCAATGTGGAATGTAAGAAGGTGGTGTTTCATATGTTTTTCGGCAGAGGCCAGGTGAGCGAGCGAGTGTGATCTTTGCGCGGCCACCGGAGGCTGCATCTGATGCAACACGGTGGACATCCTAATACTGCATTCATGAATGAGAAATATTTAAGAGACCTATGAAAAAGTATAAAAAGGCAGGTCTAATGAACGATAGGGCTCATTTCTACCTCGGGACAACGTGACTTAAAAGTAACAAAAGACGTACGTGAGCCAGACGACTGTTATTATCGAGGCAGCAAGTGTGAATGTGCGACAACGAAACCTACAAATAACATAAAGGCCACAATAATAAGCATAAACATTTGTAACCACGGGCGGCACGGTGGCGCAGCGGTTAGCGCGGTCGCCTCACAAGCAAGAAGGTCCCGGGTTCGAGCCCCGGGGTAGTCCAACCTTGGGAGTCGTCCTCTGTGTGGAGTTTGCATGTTCTCCCCATGTCCAAAGACATGTAGGTCAGCTGAATCAGCCATACTTAATTGTCCCTAGGTATGAATGTGTGTGTGTGTGGGCCCTGTGTGATGGCCTGGCGGCCTGTCCAGGGTGTCTCCACCCCTGCCGCCCAATGACTGCTGGGATAGGCTCCAGCATCCCCGGTCAGGTGAATCAGCCATACTTAATTGTCCCTAGGTATGAATGGGTGCATGTGTGGGCCCTGTGTGATGGCCCGGCGGCCTGTCCAGGGTGTCTCCACTCCTGCCGTCCAATGACTGCTGGGATAGGCTCCAGCATCCCCGGTCAGGTGAATCAGCCATACTTAATTGTCCCTAGGTGTGTGTGTGGGCCCTGTGTAATGGCCGGCGGCCTGTCCAGGGTGTCTCCACCCCTGCCGCCCAATGACTGCTGGGATAGGCTCCAGCATCCCTGAGAGCAGGATAAGCGGCTCGGATAATGGCTGGATACGTAACCAGCAAAGGACGGTTTAAATAATTATAATTATTTAACAAACCAGGGTTCCTCATTACAACGTTACCGCAGAGCTGCGTTGCTCAACAAAAGCAACAACCATTGTGTTTCCAAGTCATCACGTCTAACGCAAATTCATCTAAGGCGTCCACAAAACAACCACGGCGGTGGACGTGTAGTCGTTATACGTACTCTCAGCAGTGCGTTCGCTTTCCATTTCAAGGCGCTCAACCGAGCACCCCTACTGAAAGGAGCCGCCGAGCCCCCGGCCTCCTGGTTGCCTCTCAACTCGTTTTACCTGCCAGCCGGGGCGACACGGGCGCACCTGGGCTCGACGACAGCAGCCGCCGCCTCCTCCTCCTCCTCCTCCTCCTCGCCCGGCCGCGGCTAATGATAATGTCTCATGAATAATTGCGCGCGGACATCTGCCGACGGGAGGCCGCGTTTCCGCGACGAGCGGTGGGACCAGGAGACGGGATCAAGTTTGGATATTACAGTTTCATCAGGGTTGTTTTACAAAGCTCCGATGGAAGAGATGCCCTGCTGGTACGGCGCTATCTTTAATGCCGGCCTCCCCGGCTCTCCCTCCACTCTGCCTCTATTTAATTATGCTCTGTGAATTTTGGATTTTCCCTCCAGCATTGGAATGAAACGTGAATTATTAAGGTGTGTTTGTATAAATTATTATTGCTAACTCCGGGCATTTCTCACTCTCTCTCTCTCTCCCTCGCTCGCTCGCTCGCTGGCGCCTCACTAACTCGCTCTCTCGCTGGCGCGCTCGATCTCCTCCTCTCTCCCCTACCCTCTTTCTAGTCTTTGGACTATGTGGCCCTTCCCGCTCTCCCCCCCCCTCCCTCCCCCCCCCTTCCACCCTCCCTTCATCTTTCTTGTTTTTCGGGCCGCCCTATCTGTCTTCGAACACGGATTCGGCATGCTTTCTGTCTCGCTCCCGCTTTTCTTTTTTTTTTTTTTTTTGGTGTATCATTCATACTGTTATTCCTTTCTTTTTCATCCCTTCCTTCAAGAGACGAGCCTCCGACGGCGGCCCGTCTCCCCCGGTAACGAGTAACAGCTGTAATAATCCTTCAGATGGGGGGGCCTTTTTCGATTCGGGGGCCGCCGCATCGGTACTCAGAGCCGCCTGGTTCGCGCGAGCCGAAGAACATTACGAGCGCGCGGTGCAGCAAAGGCGGAGACGTGCTCACGGCGCCGCTGCCGGTCCGGACCGCGGACTCGGCCCGGTAAGAAACCCGGTCCGTTTCAAAGCGTTCCTCCTTTCTTGCGGTTCGTACGGGGCCTCGGAGGGCCCAGGTACGGGTCTTTAAAGAAGAGAGGAAGATGCTCGCGGTAGCAACGCCGTTCACTTCCCCCGTGGGCATGTGGGGGGGGAGGGGGGGGGTGGGGGGGGGTGGTCATCAATACTGCATCATCTCTTTCATTTGCCATCTTCCTATGGACCACGGCATGTATATAAACCAGCCCCATTGGAGGGTCTTATATATGGGGGTGGGGGGTGGGGGGGGGGCTCCCCTATCCGTCAGGGCCTTTCCAACTTAGCGCCGGCGCCACCTACGCACCGCCTCCAAATCTACACCCCTATCAGCCGGCATATCCATACAGGTGAACCCCCTTTTCCTTTTTCCCTCCTCTTTTTCTATCCGCACACCTATCCACTGTTTTCTCACCCCCCCCCCCCCTCCCCCCCCAGCCGGGCCCCGCTCCTTTTCTCTCTCTCTCCCTCTCTCCTGCTCTGTGTGTTTTGTTTCAGCACAGTAATTTTCCGTTTGATTTCGGAGGTAATGCATTTTTTACAAATCAAAGAGGAAGCCAGGCTGGCCCCCCCCACCCCACCAACCCACCCCCCCACCCCTCCCCTCCCCTCACACACACACACACATCCTTCTCTTGTCCTCCTCCCTCCTTCCCTCCATCCCTGATCTCGCTCTCTCTCTCTCTCTCTCTCTCTCTCTCTCTTACCCCCCCTCGGCCCCCCAGGCCAGAGAGGAGATAAAGGAGCCCCCATCATTTCCTTGTTAGTTTTGATTTGGGCAGCACAGGGCTTTCAAGTTCCCCCCATCACCCCCAGAAACATTATAACTAGCAGCCCAGGGAATACTGCTCGCTCCTGATGCACGCACACACTCACACACGCACACACTCACACACGCACACACACACACACAAACACACCCTCTGTCAGATACAGAGGCGCAGAGACAGACTAATGGATTGCACATGCACGGCAAAACACACACTTCGCCAGCAGATCCGGCACGCACGCACGAGTCCGCGTACAGGTAGCAGACACACACGGCGATCGCACAAAGATAGCAGCGCACGCACACACAACGAGACAGGAGAGCCCAAAGATACGGACCGAATCAATACAGACACACTAACACACATCTCGCCGAGCCGAAAGGAGAGAACGCACTTTGTTTACGAGAGATTAAGAGACCGGCGTACTGGTGGAGCGAGGGCACGCATACGTGCATACCTGCACGCCGACAAAAAGCCAGAGCGCACAACGGGGGGAGGGATACGCGGAAAACGCGTGCCTGTGGACACCAAGGTCCAGATAACAAGGCCCGCCTCTAACACGGGGGCCGTCCGCGAGACACCGTGCGGACGGTGGACCGCACGACGGCGACGGGGAACGGGCACCGAGGGCGCCGGGCCACGCCGCCGCAGCCGCACAACTGCATTTCAACACACAAAGGAGCACAACTAGCACGCTCCGGCCTCCCGCCTCTGTCCGGCGCTAGCTTCAAATGTGGCGGCCCCCTCGGTGAGACTCGTAAAACTCGGTGAGGGCGTCGGTATGGGCTACACCGGCTGGTCCGCGTGTCCTGAATGTGGGCCGGCAGAACCGGACCCAAGCGGAGTCGGATCAACGCACAAAGGAGCAAAACTAGCACGCTCCGGCCTCCCGCCTCTGTCTGGCGCTAGCTTCAAATGTGGCGGCCCCCTCGGTGAGACTCGTAAAACTCGGCGAGGGCGTCGGTATGGGCTACACTGGCTGGTCGGCGTGTCCTGAATGTGGGCCGGCGGAACCGGACCCAAGCGGAGTCGGATCAACACACAAAGGAGCAAAACTAGCACGCTCCGGCCTCCCGCCTCTTTCTGGCGCTAGCTTCAAATGTGGCGGCCCCCTCGGTGAGACTCGTAAAACTCGGTGAGGGCGTCGGTATGGGCTACACCGGCTGGTCGGCGAGTCCTGAACGTGGGCCGGCGGAACCGGACCCAAGCGGAGTCGGATCAACGCACAAAGGAGCAAAACTAGCACGCTCCGGCCTCCCGCCTCTGTCTGGCGCTAGCTTCAAATGTGGCGGCCCCCTCGGTGAGACTCGTGAAACTCGGTGAGGGCTTCGGTGTGGGCTACACCGGCTGGTCGGCGTGTCCTGAATGTGGGCCGGCAGAACCGGACCCAAGCGGAGTCGGATCAACACACAAAGGAGCAAAACTAACACGCTCCGGCCTCCCGCCTCTGTCTGGCGCTAGCTTCAAATGTGGCGGCCCCCTCGGTGAGACTCGTAAAACTCGGTGTGGGCTACACCGGCTGGTCCGCGTGTCCTGAATGTAGGCCGGCGGAACCGGATTATGGGCGCTCGTTACACCGAGTGGGTGACGAATCCAGCGGTAACAAGTGTGCTTAGTTAGTGTGAGACTTGGCGGCGGCGGAGGTGGCGCGTCTCCGTGAGGCGGCCGATGAAGCCATCGATTTGTTACGGGGGACACAGCGTCCTCAGTGGACGACCCAACGGGAGTACAGCCGTCCACTCTGACCCAAGTTCACAAGAACAAGCGGGTGCGTCCGCTCGGGTTAGGCCGGGTACCGGAGCCACCGCCGCACGTGGGGGTCAGCAGGAGCTGCAGGGGGGGGAGTGAGCTGGAAGCGGGGCGGGCCGTTTCGGTTTCCGGGCGTGCAGGAGATTTCGCGGAGTGAGTGACTGGTTGGAGGGTGGACGGGGGGACAGCGTGACACACGAGCAACATCACGTCTCCAGCGCTGTCTGAAGGCGGAACGACAGACGGGTGGCGGGTGATAAAAAAGAAGAAGAAGAAGAAGAAGATTGGCGAGGGAAGAGAAAAACACAAAAAACATGAGAGGCGTGAAGAGTCTGGCCTCTCCCGCTCTCTCGTTTGCCACTAGATGAAACAGACTCTGTACATCTGTCTCATCTTCCCCTTTTCTTTTTTTTTTTTTGTGGTTGCCCCTGAAAAAGGCCCAACTGAACCCTCGCTCTCTACCCCCTTCCTTCTCTCTCTCTCTCTCTCTCTCGCTCTCTCTCTCTGTTCCTCTCCCTGGTTAGCTCTGACACACTGGTCAGCCTCGGGGTGGAAGAACAGAGGGACTCTGCTATGGGTTTGTTAGAGGAGAAGGAGCGAAGGAGAGGAGAGAAATGAGGAGGGGAGAGCTGTGAAGGAAGGTGGGGTGGGGGGTGGGGGGTTGTGTTACGGTCAGAGAGAGAGAGAGAGAGAGACGAAGAAGAACTTTGTCAATCCAAATGTCAAAGGGAAAAATAACCCCCCCCCTCCCCCCCAAAAAAAAGAACATGTCTTGTCACCAAGATGGCCCTTAATTGTTCATATGTGCAGTTTGTGTTTAATCTTACCGATAAGTCTGGTTTCGATTACCAGGCTGTCTTCTAAACATCCTGGACAACTTCATCTTTTTTGCCAAATAGAAATCTGACCCAAAAAATGATGTTAATGGCAACCCAGTATCGCGCCAACACATGTAATACACACAACGGTCCACTAGAGAACACCGTGTCCGTCCATCCGTCCATTATCCAAACTGCTTATCCTGCTCTCAGGGTGGCGGGGATGCTGGAGCCTATCCCAGCAGTCACTGGGGGACAGGCGGGGAGACACCCTGGACAGGCCGCCAGGCCATCACAGGCCAGGATACCGTGTCAGTGTCTCCTATCGCCTCGCCTAGGCATGAGATGCCCTATTGCCTCAACTAGGCATGAGAGGCCCTATTGCCTCGCCTAGGCAGGAGATGCCCTATTGCCTCGCCTAGGCACGAGATGCCTTATTGCCTCGCCTAGGCAGGAGATGCCCTATTGCCTCGCCTAGGCACGAGATGCCTTATTGCCTCGCCTAGGCACGAGATGCCCTATTGCCTCGCCTAGGCATGAGATGCCCTATTGCCTCAACTAGGCAGGAGATGCCCTATTGTCTCACCTAGGCATGAGAGGCCCTATTGCCTCGCCTAGGCAGGAGATGCCCTATTGCCTCGCCTAGGCACGAGATGCCTTATTGCCTCGCCTAGGCACGAGATGCCCTATTGCCTCGCCTAGGCACGAGATGCCCTATTGCCTCGCCTAGGCACGAGATGCCCTATTGCCTCGCCTAGGCACGAGAGGCCCTATTGCCTCGCCTAGGCACGAGATGCCCTATTGCCTCGCCTAGGCACGAGATGCCCTATTGCCTCGCCTAGGCACGAGATGCCCTATTGCCTCGCCTAGGCACGAGATGCCCTATTGCCTCGCCTAGGCACGAGATGCCCTATTGCCTCGCCTAGGCACGAGATGCCCTATTGCCTCGCCTAGGCACGAGATGCCCTATTGCCTCGCCTAGGGATGAGATGCCCTATTGCCTCGCCTAGGCACGAGATGCCTGTGGTTTTGTTCATTTTTGGGGGGGATTTTTTTTTTTTTGGCATAGTCTTTTCTAATGGCCTTGCGTCCCCGTCGCAAGACAAGTTTCTTTCTGCAAAAACAGAAATGGCTGATATTCCTTTTATTCTCAGAAGAAAATGCAATATTGTTTAAGATAGTTTCGGCATTAAAGTGCATTTTGATGACATTTCGAGCGAGAAATGTGCATTTTATTTTCCCAATCTTCAATTAGGTCGTTAGTTATTGCGAAGATCCTTTCAGGCCAGAACATTGTTAGGATGCAACGTTTCATCATTTCATCTATCATTGCTATGGTGGTTGCTATGGACGCTGCTATTGTTGAAACCATGTAGTTGCATGTTGTTTGAATCATTGTCTTTGTGTTGTGTAGTTATCTGAGCTGTTATGTTATTTGTGTTATTTTATGTAACTGTTTGATGATGTTCTTTCAATAAAAAAACGTATTTAGAGGGCCCCAAGGATGACGTATTCCTTCTTCTTCTTCTCTGGATTTCTAAGCACGCAGGGGCAGTTCAGTATAGCATGTGGGGTGAACAAACAAACATTTGGAAACTATAATAAAAACAAATACATATAGGCCTAAAGCTCCTTAAATACACTCTGAAGTGTTACATAGCTCCCATCGACCTTGAACATGACCCCAAAAAAATTTGTTTCAACAATACTTGCTAAAATATCCTAAATAAATCAACATTTGTATGCTTTTGTTCAAATAAACTACCTAAATGTAGTGTAATTTATGTTTCAGCTGCAGTAAATATCTGATATATATATATATTACGACCCTGTTTACGACCCTATTTTGCAGACTGGAAGAAATACTACAACTGTGGTGCGGATTTAGATCAAGCTACATGATACTGCTCAAGGAAATTGTAGTTTTTAAAAATATTAGGGTATTTCCTAGAATTGGAAGTTGTAAATACTGAATTGAGAGTACACTGAGAGGTTTAAGGAGACGGGAAACACATTTGTGTGATCAGATTTTAAACATCTAATTGTTAAGTGGGTGAAAATTAATTTTGGCCATATTTAACAGTTGGTCCCCTGTCTGCAGCCCCGTTCTGTTGCTGAATGACAAGCCTCCCAACATGCACTGAGGTCAAGGGTCAGAGGTCAATATTTCAAAGCAGGAGCCATTCACCATCTTCAGGCTGAAATAATGTTACTCTAAAGGTCAAGACCTTTCTAACAATGTGTTTGGTGTAGTCCTACGATAAAGTTTGAATTTTCACATTTCATGGACACAGGCTGACTTTCGGGGAGCCCTTTGGAGGCCCAACACATGGAATGAAAGGTCTTTAGGTTTTTTTGGCCTGTTTTTGTGGAAATATTGAAAAACATAATTTAAGGTCATCATTTTGACTAATTTACAACCAAACTGGTAAAGTTGGCCTACTTTGCAGCTTATTTTCCTGATGAAATGCACGCTCTCTCTTTTCAGACCTAAGAAGCAATTCAGGCCCCATACCTGTGCTAACGCCCTGGATGGTCAACAGGATTGCAATATGTAAAGGTCACTTATTTTAAAAACAAGCAAACCAACAAATAAGTTTCGTTTCATGTACTGGGCCTCCAAAGGGCTCAGCCTTGTCACATGCCTAGTTACAGCGAGCCCTTTAGCAGGAAATGAACGTTATTTTGTTTGTAAGTTTGTTTTTCTTGTGGAAATAGTGACCAAAATAAATTACCTTTAGACCTAATTTTTCATGCTTAAATACGTCAATTTCATATCACCGTTTTCCCGTTGATTTTCATTACTGCTGCTCGGAAGCGCTTCAGCCTCTCCCCCAAGCCCCCAGCATGCTCCTTGATTGTCAGGATTACAGTACGTTGTAGTGCCTATACCCATTTACTCTCAGTTTTTGTACATGCATGTTTTGAGATGACCCTGCTATGGCCTATTAAACTGTCACATTACCACAAGCTGTCTCTTAAGCTCTTGGAAATGGCCTTCACCTTCTTACTTGGTTTACGTCCACTTATTCTCATTTTAACCGTGTGGTTTTTTTTTCTGGATTTACTGTGACTTCTAGGAAAACAGGTATAAGAGGACCACGTAGTAATAATAATGCATTTTCTTTATACAGAACTTTTCAAGAGCCTTAAGTGCTTCATGGAGGGAAACATAATACAAACTAGACCTGCTGCTTGATATTAACGGGGTCCAAGCCCCATGTGCAAGTCGTACCAGGCGGCCCGGAGTCCACGCAAGTCAGACCTGCAGGCCCACGAGCCTGATGCAAGTTGCAATTCAAGATCAGCACGCAGGGGGGCTTAAAGAGGGGGGTCTAAAAGTGTTGAGTAGTGAGGTTAAGCAGCTACAACACGAGCCTCATATATTGTTTGTTTGTATATATATATATATATATATATATATATATTTTCCTTGTACCAATGTGCAAGGATATGGTAAAAGGGCAGCAAAGTGTCACACATTATATGCACAGTATAAGCTTCAGTTATAAGGCCAATAGGTTTTGTGAATTGTTAGGTGTTTGAAGGTGAAGCAGCCATTTTAATTTTTGTTTTAGGATAAGTTTTACGCATATTGGACTTACAACCCAAGACAAGTTTGAAAAAGTAGGTTTTGCACACTTCGCAATTTTGTGAAAAATCGCCACCGATTGGCACTAAATGTTGCACGGAGCCTCGGTGGGATATGGGAAACCACTGAGCCGAATTTCGTGTTAGTAGGTCTGATTGTTGCGGGAATATGCAACACTTCCTGTTTGACTGCGACCTAGAGGAAGTTGTTCCTTTATAACGTTTGCATTTTTTTTTGGAGTTCACTTTAAGCAATTTGGACTTACAACCTAAGACGAGTTTGAAAAAGTGGCTTTTGCACATTTCGCAATTTTGTGAAAAAGCGCCACCTGGTGGCCGATTGGCACCAAATTTTGCAAACGCGCACACACGCGCACGTTTTTTGTTTGTTTGTTTGGTTTTTTTTTGGTTTTTTTTAGCAGGCTGGCTCAGAGGACTCGGGGAAAGTCGTTGTCTAAGCGATGATCCAAATAGGCTTGCGTGGCTTGGTTGTATGGAGATTTGTTTTTGTTCGTCATTTACTTGCGTTGCTGTGTTTCAAAAAGTTATGTTTGGAAAACAATTCTGCCTCAGGACAAAATGTCATGTATGACACAAGTATTTGCCATGATCAGAGATTAATAGCAGGACTCTCGAGGCAAAAATATCCAAGTAAATGGTATTATCATTACATTCACGGATAGGTTAGATAAGGAACACTAAAAACAGTAAAATAACAATTGTGAAAACACATGTTGGTAAACAAAAAAGCCTTGAATCTTTGCACCGTATACATTAAACACTAAAGTAAGGATTCAACAACTTTTGTTCTTTTTAAATCCTCACATTCAACCTTGTAAAACAGCGACACCTAAAAGCACCGTAGCAGATACCTGATACATTGTAACAATAGTGAGATTACTTAATGTATTTAACCAGAATGTGTCATACCATTTTCGTATATACCCACATCCCTTCTGAAGAGACATGCCCGTCCATGCAACTTAGGAAAAGCCATCCACCATCCACCATCTATCTACTCCACAGAGAAGCTAATGGGAGGGGAAATGTGAACACTGAGATTTGAAGGCCTTGAGTACAACCTAGGCACCTGACTTAACAACCAACAACACACACACACACACACACACACGTGTGCGCGCACACACGCACGCACACACAACACAAAAAGAATATTTCATGAGATTTTAGTCAATGAAAATCAATTTAGAAATATAGAACAAGTTTCCTATTGATGTGTACTCATCCTTTAAACGTGGTTCGGAGGGAAACAATGTAAAAAAAAAACCCCACACAAACAAGAACCTCCCTCTTTTTTTTTTACTTGATTGTCCACAATACCAAAATGCCCGACTTCTATCATTCACAGGAAAAAAAAATGTCTATGAAAAACTGAACTGGTTCAAATGAACAGGCTTGATTACTTATTCTAAGGCTACACGTTTGTTTGAGTTAAATTCAACTTCCCGGGTTGAGAGATGTTCAGAACTGGACTTGTGCGGCAACGATTCGTTTTAAGCCATAGAAAGTTTTACACTTTGGGTTTTAAAACGCGTTTTTTGGGCGATCGGATCAGAAGTGGGCACCTGCGTCTATCACGCGTCTCCAGATGCGTGCTGCCGACCGCTTGTGATCAGATTTCGTTACGCCGAAGAAGAAGAAGAAGAGGAAGAAGATTTCGTTACTGTGTACGTCACTTCCGCTACAAGGTCAAAGGGCCTCGGTCAAGAGCCAGATTCGCCGACTATTCCAGCTGTTGAGACTGACAGGACTGATTCTTCCGCCCACGTGGAGGTTAGGCGCCTCGTTTCACTCTCCGTCTTTTTTGGGGGAAAATTGGCGCGCCGTTACCAAAACAACCACCGCGTCCGGCGTTGATGACGTAGTTTCCTGTTACGCTACAAAAGACGTGCGGTCCAACGCGTCCCAGACCACCCCGGCAAGTGGCTCGAGTAACCGGTCCACGACACGTTTTGGCGGCCGTTCACACTTGTGTTTAGCGCCGCGCACTTGTGATCCGCACTTTAAACCCCAGCGTAAACGGGCTGCATGGCGGCGACAACCTGCAGGGGGCGCTGCCGGGGGGGGGAGGCGGTGAACACGCCGGCGTCGACGCGCTGTAAACCGGGCGGAAGACGGAGGACGCCGGCGAGTTCGGAGCCGAGATACGCTCACTTACTGCAAGTGGTGCGGTATGGAACACCGTCCTTAAGCAACGAGGAAAGAGAAAGGGGGGAAAATAGGAAGAAAAAGTATCAATCGATAGGGTTAAATTATTCATCGTCATTAATTATCGATCGTTCTCCGCTGCCGGCTCGTCCGCCTCGCGCCAGAGTTGAAAGGAGGGAAAGCGCGCTTTATTAAAACCGGCTCGAGCCTCATTGTTTCATGTCCCGCGGCAAAGAAAAAGCTCGAGCTCGGCTCTTCACCCGCGCCGGTGAAACGCACGCACACGCGCAGGGAGAGAGGGAGCGAGAGAGGCCGACACACACACACACACACAGGAAGAGAGAGCGAGACCGACACACACACACACACGCACAGGAAGAGAGAGCGAGAGAGACTGACACACACACACACACACAGGAAGAGAGAGACCGACACACACACACACACAGGAAGAGAGAGACCGACACACACACACACACACACAGGAAGAGAGAGCGAGACCGACACACACACACACACACAGGAAGAGAGAGAGAGACCGACACACACACACGCGCACAGGGAGAGGGAGCGAGAGAGGCCGACACACACACACACACACACACACACACACACACGCACAGGGAGAGGGAGCGAGAGAGACCGACACACACACACACACACACACACACACGCACAGGAAGAGGGAGCGAGACCGACACACACACACACACACACACACACACACACACACACACACAGGAAGAGAGAGAGAGAGACACACACACACACACACACACACACAGGAAGAGAGAGAGAGACACACACACACACACACACAGGAAGAGAGACACATACTCATAGGGTCTCTCTCTCTCTCTCTCTCCCGACGCGCGGGAGAGCTTCGGGGAGCCTCGCGCGGCGTTCACCGGGCGGCTGTGTCTCGCGCGGATCGATGAGGGATCAATGGCTCGCGCTGACTAATAGCCAGAGAGCGCCTTTGATCTCGCGGCTGAGAGATCAAAACCTGCGCGCGAGGGAGGAGGAACTGCGCCGGCGAGCGGACCCTCGCGCGTGCACGCACGCAGGCGCATAAAGCGTCAAGCTTTCACGAACGGGACGGCTATAACCGGCCACGCCGAGCGACCATTACCGATAAAACACGTCAGTAACGACGGGGGGGAAAAAACGAAACGCACCAAATTAAATAGGCTATTACTCCCTCACGCCCCGCCCCCCCACCCCCAAACCCAACCTCTATGGCAGTCCTCCATCCCAACGGCTGTCCTCGATACGGACTTGCTCAGACGGCGAGAGTGCTGAGGGTTCAAGTTCACGCCTATCTAAAGGTGTGTGTGTGTGTGTATGTGTGTGTGTGTGTGTGTGTGTGTGAGAGAGAGAGAGAGAGAGAGAGACATCCTTACCAAGTACAGGCTCAGTCACCACAGCCTACAGCCATTGGAAAGGACAGACACACAAAACACCCTGGCTACCAAAACAGCGGAGAATATGTGGTCCCTGCACGGCAGGTGAGGTGGAGACCGAGATGCACTTCCTGCTAAATTGTGAGAAAGTCCAGCACGTAAGAGAAAAACACCAGGAGACATTTGAAAACCAGATCCCAAATGTTCGACTCCTGGGTGAGAAAGAGCAATGGCCACTTATTTTAGGGGAGGGTCGAAGTGCACACCTTGTGGCACAGTATGTGTCAGAATGCCACAGCCTAAGGGTCAGTGAGTGACCACCACACTGTCCATTACTGTCAGTTGCTGTTCAAGTCCTGTTTTATGTTTCAGTTCTACCTATTCCTTTTTATATTTGTTTTAAAAAAAAATTTGGTACTCTGTTGACCTGGTTTGCTGTCACCTGCTTTGGCAACATTGTAATTAATGCAGTCATGTCAACAAAGCATCACTGAATTGAATTGAATTGAGGGGGAGAGAGAGAGAGGACAGCGGAGAGGATTGGAAAAGTTGTAAAAAATACTAATGCAAATAACTACAGGATTACTTTAAAGGTAATGTGGGATGAACGTGACAATACGAGTGAATCCGTGTGAGACGCGCCTCCACACCTCCAGCTCCACACCTCCACCTCCACACCTCCAACTCTACACCTCCAGCTCTACACCTCCAGCTCTACACCTCCAGCTCCACAGGTCCAGTTTAAGACCAGACCGGCAGGCCCACAGTGACTTGCATTGCACCGAATTTCAGGCCTGTCACTATCGTGCGTTGGGGGCTATAGAGGTCACCGTCGTCAAGAAGTCGTCATCTTCCACAGCTCAGCTGCTCGGGAAAATGCCCCCTTCTTTCTCTCTCTTCATCCTCTCCTGCTCTCTATCCCCCGCTCTCTTTATTCCCCCTCGGTGAGTTACTCTCTCTATCGCTCCCACTTCCCGAATTAACCACTCAAGAAGTCACCACCGACTCAATCAATAGCTCATACATAAACCCTGCTATAATCGCTCCCCTTGCCTGTCTGTCTGCGCCCCCCCTCCCTCCCTCCCTCCCTCCCTCTTTACCCCTTCACCAGCTTCTCCCTGACACTCCTCTAACTCCTCATGCCGTGTGTCTCACCGATCGTCCTCTTTATGTCCTCCGACTCCGTGCCCCCTCCTCTTATTGTTTTTGATGATATTGGCCTTTACCCCCCCCCTCCCCTCCCTCAACAAACTGGTATGAATCTATAACAAGCTTTGGCTGTGTCTGTCTTTCTGTCTGTCTCTCGCGCTACACAACCGCGTGCGCGCGCGCGTGCGCACGCGCGCTGCCACCGAACTATTGCTGTAAAGGTAAAGTGAAGGAAGAAAAACCGTCGCAACCAAATTCGCGTCGTTTGGATTTAATAAGCGAGTCATTTCCCGCCCCCCCCCCTAAAATTAAATAAAAACCAGTTGCGTCAGACGTTTGCCCTCGTAGGATGTTGCAACGTTTCTGGGCTGCTCATTAACGAGGGGTAAGCTATAGTGCGAGCTAATTGCAAACAAAAGAAGAAAAGGCAGGGGTTCTGAAATGCGTTGAGCGACAAACCGTTTTTTTAGAGCCTCTTATTAAAATGAACGGAGAGAGCAGGCCCGGCAATAACAAACAGAGGAGAGGGGGGGTTTGGGGAGGGGGGCGCGTTTGGAGGAAGCGACTCGGTCTTGGCTAGTACGTCAGCCACAATGGCCACAGAGTTGCGTTGCAGCCAACGCACAAGCGGACATCAATATTGAATTAGCTCATGTTTAACAAATACAAATAGTTGTTTGGGGCCTTAAAGATATTTTATTACCAAAGGACGCACGAGCAGACGGAGGAAAATAACACACGGAATTTTAAAATTATTGGTCTGCACACACTCTCCCTCTCTCTCTCCCTCTCTCTCTCCCCCCTTCTCTCCTCGCACCTCCCTCCCCCCCCCCCCGCCGCCATCTCTCTCTCCAAAGTCTTTGATTCGTCCGTGCGGTTTGATCTGTGAGAGAGCGAGTTTTGTAAACACATCTTTCACGATCATATAGCCATAGGCAAAGGGAGCGGGAGGCGCGCGGAGGAAGGAGGGCGGGAGCGAGAGCGCCAGCATGCGGGGAACCGGGGAGAGAGAGAGAGGGGGAGAGAGGGAGAGAGAGAGACGTTTAATGAGCGCACAAGATAGAAAGATGGACTGACAGAGAAACGCAAGGACTGTCTCACATACTACTGTAAAGACCAACAAAGACAAGCGCGCACACACACACACACAGGCCCCTGAAATTGATGCGTGCACGTACGCGCGGGCACACAATAATTATCACGAGCGCGCGCGCGCCCGCGCACGGGCCCAAGTAAAGCATCATAGGGGTTGACGAAATGTGAGGCAACGACGAGAAAAGCAGCCTTATTCCTTCCCCTCATCATACGTGGAGGAGCGGTGACACTGCAACACAACACCCCGATACGACGCTTCCTGACAGCGAGCCCAGAGTCGGGGGGGGGAGGACTAAAAACGAACACGTGTGTGCGCGCGTGCGCGTGCGTGTGTGTGCGTGTGTGTGCATCCGTTTGGCACATATAATAGAGAACACAACGGCCCGAAAACAAGATTACAGGCGCGCCAATAAAGAACAACAAAGCAGGTGGTGTAAGAAGATGAACTAATAAAAGCGCGAGCTCTCATTCCCTGTTCACTTCGCAGAGTTCTTCTTCTCCTCCTCCTTCTTCTTCTTCGTCTTCGTCTCCGGCTCGGCATCCGGGGCTCCGTAATTCGGTTACGTTCGATTGTTTGGGCATAATGGCGCTAACCCGTCGCCTCCGCCCGCTCCTCTCACCGGCGCGCGGGGAGCGGAGGAGACGGCCGATCGGTACCGGAATCAGACAGACACGCGCGAGGGCACAGAGCGGGCCCGGACGTGCCTGGGCAGAACAAGAAAAACACCGTTCACGGGCCTAAAATATATATAGATATATATATAAAAAAAGGAAATGTAAATAATGCATAATAAAAGGCAATAATCATAATAATCATAATAATAATAATAATAACAAAAATAGCCCGTTATTGTGCAGTATAGCCAAGTTTTAATTACATTTAATTATAAGACAAATTTGTATTTAAATACTGGGCTGTTGTATGCAGCCATGCTTGCACGGGGTGAGACGCAGGCCAACCCATTTAAAGAGCTTTTCCAGTCTAGGTTGTTGTTGTTGTTTTGGTTTTGTTTTGGTTTTTGTTTTTTGTTTTTTTCCTCTTGAAAACACAAACTCCCCTCTACAATTGTGTTGAAATCCCCTGCTGCAGTTGTTAAAAATGATATTCTTTTCATTTTCCCCCCTTTCCTTGCTTTTTTTTTTTTTTTTTTTTTTACTGCTTTTAGAAAGATGAATAGCTGCTAGCAGTGAGGCTTGTTGTCAGAATACTGAAGTGGCTTTGTGTGTGTGCGTGCGCGCACGTGCGCGGCACTTCCTCTTTTTCCATTCTTTCCTCTCTCCCTCCCTCTCTCCCTCCCTCTCTCCCTCTCTCTCTCTCTCTCCCTCTGTCCGGGGAATTGTTCTCAACGTCCACAAACACATAGCAAATACCCGCCGGCCCCAGCAGCATCGATTTCTAATTAGACGGCAGGATAATCGTTGGAGAGAGATGAAAAAAAAGGGAGAGAGTGATAGTGAGACGAAGTAAATAAATATATAACCGAATTAGACCCCGGATTAATTGAATGAATATGAGCATTAAAAAAAAGAAAAAGAAAGAAAGAACTCGGCAAATAATCCTTATACAGAGAATGCACGTAACTGTTCTCCTCCCCCCCAAAAAAACGACCCCCTAGGTCGTTTGTCCTGAATATAGGCCGGCGTGCAATAAAAGAAGAAAAAAAGGGGGGGCCCTTAAAGGACCAACTTTTGAGACTTGTTTTCTGGGTGGAATAAAATCAGTGGCGATTTTTGATTATTTCTGTCGCGCTTCTCGCGCGCGATATCTCACAGCGGAGGATGCAGACTGATTATTTTTTTTTTTACTTTGGAATTGGTTTTGCAGGACTAACAGCATCTCCTCGTTCAAGCTTTTCACATTTTTATATTATTCTCTCGTATGCCCCTTTTCCACTGCGCGTTACCGGCTCAGCTCGGCTCTTTTCGTTTCTCGTTACTGGAAAGTAACGGAATTTTGGTAACTGTTACCACTTTTCTGGTGCCACCTTGGTCGAGGGTCTAAAAAAACAAAAAAAAAACTGGAGCGGGGTACCAAAATCAATGCAGACCTGTGATTGGTCAGAGAAACGCGTCACTGCGTCCTTTTGCGTCATCAACGCGCGCATGGGACATCGCCCGCCATTTTTAAAATACCGTAGCGGTTGAAGCGGAGTTATCTTTAAAAGTACATTTTGAAATTGAAAACCGGGCGTCGCTATGACGACCAGCTACACTGAGTGTGTGTGGGGGGGTACTGTTACGGTAATGGAAAACGACACAGAAGCCAGTCGAGTCGAGTCGAGTCGAGTCGAGTCGGATAACTGATCCCATGAAAGCAATTGGCCAGAGAAAGTGGAAATGCGTTTGATTAGAAAATTGAACCGTGTGTGTGTGTGTGTGTGTGTGTGTGTGTGTGTGTGTGTGTGTGTGTGTGTAGTCCATAAAATTAGGGCGTAGCAGACTTCCATAAGATAGATAGATGGATAGATAGATAGATAGATAGATAGATAGATAGATAGATAGATAGATAGATAGATAGATAGATAGATAGATAGATAGATAGATAGATAGTAGCTGCTCCATCTCGCGCCTCTATATGAATGTAAACGTCTAGCGTCGGCGGCACCGCGAGTGGGACGAAGAGTCAAACGATCAGCCGTCACGTGGTATTGAACTTGGAGCCCGGAGGACGCCACAGCTGGATTATCCAAGTTCTCTTTTCTTCGCTCCAAATTTCCATCCCTCCTCCTCCTCCTCCCTATTTCCCCCCTGTCTCCCTGTCTCCTGACAGAATGTGACAAGGGGTTAGTCGGGGAGCTCAGGTAGCTCGTTTACTTTAATTAACGTTTGATCATCCTCGCTCGCTGGGCCCGCGCACCCGTCTTCCGCGAGCGCACTCTTTCATGCCGCCCGCTCCCTCTCTCATCCCTGTTCCCTATATCCATCCATCATCCCTCTCCTTCCCTCCTCCTCCGCCACCACCTCTCATCTTCTCTTCAACCCTTCTTTGTGGCGCGCGCGCTCTCTCTCTCTCTCGCGCGCGCACCCACCGTCCATTCTCTCTCCTGTCCGCTCAAGCATACGGGCTACTAATTCAAACACCTTCACTCACCTCCTCGCTCGCCTCCTCCTTCATCTTTATTTGTACTACTCTCCTTACCCCCCAACCCCTCCCCTCCCCTCCTTCGTCCTCTCTCCGCTATACCCGCCTCTTTTGTCATAATGATGGTGATTAAGTGCAGAATTACAACAGGGGCCAAAGTATGTGAGTGCCCTGCCCCAAATTCTCAACGCACACTATTAATCTTCCCAGAGGACATCTCTAAACGGCGGCGTGACGCGCGCGCACGCGCGCACACGCACGCGCACACAACCAGCGGTTCCCGAATCACTTTGCTCCGTCTTCCCGAATGAAAAAAAAAAACAAAAATAAAAATAAAAACCGCATTGTGTTAGCGGTGCCAGTTGTTTGCAGGATTTAAGAGAGCGATGCGGTTCTACAACGAGGGGGTTTCTTTTTCCCCAACGATATTAAAAGGCCTTGAAACGGCCCTCTGCCAGCCTTGATACTTCAGCGGTCTCAAGTTGCAGACTGTCATTAGGATACTATGGCGTGCCCCCTTTTCCACCGCATGGTACCGGCTCGGCTCGACTCGACTCGCCCCGCCCCTTTTTTCGTTTTCCATTACTGGAAAGTACCGGCACTTAGGGAACCGTTACCACTTTTCTGGTACCACCTTTGTCGAGGTTCAAAATAATAAAAAAAAAAACTGGAGCGGGTACCAAAATCAACGCAGACCTCTGATTGGTCAGAGAAACGCGTCACCGCGTCGTTCTGCGTCACTGCGTCATCAACGCGCGCGTGGGACATCGCCCGGCATTTTTTAAAATACCGAAGCGGAGTTATCTGAAAAGTACATTTTGAAATTGAAAAAAAAAAAAAAAACGGAGAGCCGAAAATCCAGCTACACTGAGGGGGGTTCTGTTACAATCATGGAAAACCACACAGAAGCGAGTCGAGCCGGTACCGTGTAGTGGAAAAATTACGATCTGGTATCTGCTACTGCGCCCTCCATCTGCCTGCACTTGCCATTTTATGCTCCTATGACGATCATATATATCTGTTATGTGTTGCAACGTAAATCTACTTTGTACTGCTTCGAGTCTCCTGTTCACTGCGTCTCGATGCTCTAAGGCAGCGTTTCTCAACCGGGGGTCCGCGGACCCCTAGTGGTCCGCGGTGTAATTGCAAGGGGTCCGTGAAAATAAAATATCTTTTAAAAAAAAAGATCCTATGACATTTATAGAAATAGGATTATTTTACTCAAATGTGACTGAGACCTTTATCTACCTCAACTATAAAGTGTAACAGGACTTTTTTCTCTAATTACATCTGTTTCACAAGTGTCATTTATTGTATTTTAATAAGAGATCTCGCTCCCGTTTGCATTGTTAAAAGTTACTGCATAAAAATTCTGTTGTTACATATATCTGAAAGTTACTGAATACATATTCTGTGTTGTTACATATATCTGAAAGTTACTGAATACATATTCTGTTTTGTTACATATATCTGAAAGTTACTGAATACATATTCTGTTTTGTTACATATATCTGAAAGTTACTGCATAAGAATTCTGTTTTGTTACATATATCTGAAAGTTACTGCATACATATTCTGTTTTGTTACATATATCTGAGAGTTACTGAATACATATTCTGTTTTGTTACATATATCTGAAAGTTACTGCATAAGAATTCTGTTTTGTTACATATATCTGAAAGTTACTGCATAAGAATTCTGTTTTGTTACATATATCTGAAAGTTACTGAATACATATTCTGTTTTGTTACATATATCTGAAAGTTACTGCATAAGAATTCTGTTTTGTTAACTATATCTAAGTTACAACTGAAAGCTCTTATTTTTGCCCCAAAGAGTGAATAAATGCTATAATGCAATTTAAAATGCAGTTTCTACTGTTTCTATCAAATTGCAACCCCCCTCCCCCAAGATCAGGTGGAGGGGTCCTCAGGGTAGATCCAAAATACGCAGGGGGTCCAGGACCCCAAAAAGGTTGAGAACCACTGCTCTAAGGTACAGGAAGTACACTCTGCTGTGATAACTATGCAGCAAATGTACCACTGCTACCTCATATAGTGGTACTCCTACATGATTACTATGTGGCAAATCTACTACCAGTACTATGATAGCATGCAGCAAATGTACTCCTACTACACTGTACGAAATGTACTATTACTGCTACTTCCAAAAGTACTTCTATGATATATACTATGTAGCAAATGTAGCTTCTACTATATGATATGGTTACTATACTGCTCTTATGCCCCTTTTCCACTACATGGTACCGGCCCAACTCGACTTGACTGGCCTCAACTCGCTTCTGGGTCGTTTTCCATTACCGTAACAGCGCCCCCTCGGTGTAGCTGGATTTCCGGCTCTCCGTTTTTTTCGGTTTCAAAACGTACTTTTAAGATAACTCCGGTTCGACCGCTTCGGTATTTAAAAATGCCGGGCGATATCCCATGCGCGTATTGATGACGCAAAATGACGCGTTTCTCTGACCAATCAGAAGTCTGCATTGATTTTGGTTCCCGCTCCAGTTTTTGTTTTTTGTTTTTTTGGATCCTCCACAAGGGGGGGGGGGTACCGTGCAGTGGAAAAGGGGCACTGGTAATGCCAGACTTTATCTTTTGTGAGCCATTTTGGATGAAAGTGTCTGCAAAGTACGTGAATGTAAATGATATAAGGAATGCGAGTACTCGTTCGACTTGCTTGATCTGAGAGAGGAGAAAGACGAGTGGGGGAGGGGGGGAGGGGGGAGGAGACTCACAAACGTGTCATGGCGTTGGCTGTTCGCTGCTCGTTGTCTTTGACGGACCCGGATATCCTCCGTCTGCGCGGAGTCGCCGGCTCGTCTCCTTCAACGCAGAGCGCCTCCCTGCAGAACACCTGGGCAGGTGTTCTCCTGTCTCCTCCTCTAAGACGGCCTCCAGCGGTTACAACTGGTAACACGTGGAAAACACGTCATTTGACGTCTCACCCCCTTGCTTCTTCTCCCCCCCCCCTGCAAGCCTTCGACGCTGCCTATGAGCAATAAACTGATTTGTTTGTTTGTTTGTTTCCTGTGAACAGCCTCAAAAACTTGAAACCGGCAGAACCTGTTTAAGAAGTGGTCACAAATCGTGTTAACAGAGTTATGCTCCATTTTAAATGTGGCCAACAATCAATCACACTAATTACCCATAATGCGCAGTCTCGAGCAGTCAAAGAATATCTATTGGTATCCATCCACGCTGTCAGTCAAGTTTATAACACAGCAACAGCACCCCAGAAAATTACAAACTGACTGGGGGTATTTTTTTTTGTATTAAAAAGATGGCCGATGCAAAAAGGAGGGAAATCATAAAAAGTTGTACTGTCCAACTTCTTGCCCAAAAAACAAAACAAGGAATGATGGGAATAAATCAATAAAAGCAACACAATCCCTCCTCTGTTGCTCTCCCGGATGTGTCTTCCTATCTTCTCTCCCTGACAAAGGGCTTTTTTTGTAGGGAGTTGCTCCTCATCCGATGAGAGGGTCTGAGGACCGGATGTTGTGTTGCTGTAAAGCCCAACGAGGCAAATCTGTGATTTGTGACGTCGGGCTACACAAATAAAACTCGACTCGACGCGACGAACAAAAGGTAGTCCGATATTAGAGAATACCTTCGAACTGGGTTTGTTGTCCCGGTGGAGACGCCAGGTGTGATTTAGAGCAGATGTGAACTGTGACAAACATCTGGAATCCAAAAACACGGAGTAGATGCGGGTAGACCGGCATGGCTCGGTGTGGTACAGGACTCATACAAGGCTCGGGGGTCGGCACCAAGCATTCTGACAGTTTAAAGCGTTTAAAACACTTACAATGGTAACTGGATTTGTAGCCTTATGGGGTAAAGAACTTGATGAAATCCACCGTGCCCATGGGACTACAGAGGTGAGCCATCCCATACAAATTGCCACTGATAAAGAAAAAAAGGGAAAGCTACCCATCCCTTCGAGTCTATTCAGACAATAGGCTGTGTCCTACCCGGAGTCTGGTCAGGTATGAGGGGCCGTACAAGCCATAATATGCTCTGGTCCTAGAATTTCCTTTCATGTATGCATATATTTCTATTCTCATATTTATATATTTTAACTCACACATTCCATATATTTTCACTCACATTCATACAGTTTCACTGTCATATATATATATATATATATATATACATATACATATTTTTTTCTCACTCGCACATTCATATATTTGCCCTCATATTTATATAGAGAGTGAAAATATATGTATGTGAAAGGAGAATGTATGTATGTATAAGAGAGGGCCAGAATATATTATGGCTTGTACGGCCCCTCATAGCAACACGTGCACGAGTGCGGGCGAATGCCCACAGCCTGCCGAGGCGAGACTCGTATCTTGTCGCGCTGGCTGTGGGCGGTGCAGGATGTGACGCACACGGAAATCGGTTCGCTGGTTCGTAGTCCGTTTGAGCGGTCGTTGGTTGTCGGTCACACGTGAGCGAGTGTTGGTTTTGGCGGGAAAGTATACACTGAAATCCAGAGGAAGATGAACGTTTTCGCCTAATCGTCTCCATTGTACACGTGTAACCGGTTATTTTCTTGCCCGGTGCGGGATTCGATACGAGGTGTACTGCGCCACAAGGCGACATCATTAACCGCTCGGCTAAGGGTCAGACCCGTTAGCTAGGGGACTAACGTGTCTTATTAGTAGTTTACAGTCGTCACCCTCCCCGGAAGCGCGCCCTCGCGCTTTGTTATTCCCGCGCTCCGAAGAAACTTCTGAGGATCTGCACACTTCCGGATCCCGCCGCTGCCACCAATGTAGCCGGTTATTTTCTTGCCCGGTGCGGGATTCGATACGAGTTGTACTGCGCCACAAGGCGACATCATTAACCGCTCGGCTAAGGGTCAGACCCGTTAGCTAGGGGACTAACGTGTCTTATTAGTAGTTTACAGTCGTCACCCTCCCCGGAAGCGCGCCCTCGCGCTTTGTTATTCCCGCGCTCCGAAGAAACTTCTGAGGATCTGCACACTTCCGGATCCCGCCGCTGCCACCAATGTAGCCGGTTATTTTCTTGCCCGGTGCGGGATTCGATACGAGTTGTACTGCACCACAAGGCGACATCGCTAACCGCTCGGCTAAAGGGTCGTACCCGTTAGCTAGGGGCTAATGTGTCTTATTAGTAGTTTACAGTCGCCAACCTCTCCCGGAAGCGCGCCCTCTCGCTTTGTTCTTCCCGCGCTCCGAAGAGACTTCTGGGGATCTGCACACTTCCGGATCCCGCCACTGCCACCAATGTAACCGGTTATTTTCTTGCCCGGTGCGGGATTCGATACGAGGTGTACTGCACCACAAGGCGACGTCACTAACCGCTCGGCTAAAGGGTCAGACCCGTTAGCTAGGGGGCTAACGAGTCTTATTAGTAGTTTACATTTGTTCATATTCCGCGCCCGTCTCCCGCCTCCCTGCCCGCCAGGCAGCGTCTCTCTTGTCCGGCAGTTTGCGGTTTTCGCGGGCGGCGTCGTACAACACCGGCTGGTTAGAGTCTCCTCCATCACGGCTCACGAAGAAGACGACGGCCAATCGGCCGAGCGGGGTCGACCACGCACACTTCGCTATTGGTTGAGGACGCGGATTCGCCGGTCAAAGTTCACCGAAGTTGGAACTCCGCGCAAAGCGAAGGCGCGCGTTTCTTTCGCCGCCGGAAGTGGACGGTTTGTTCGCCCCGCCCCTTCGCTCGCGCAGAACGGAAGGCGAATATTCGCCGATGTTAATTTCGCGCATGTGTGACTGTTAGCCTGCTGCTACCTCCACCACCGGGGGACCCAACGAGGGCCACAGCGACGCTGGATTTGTGGGAACCGTAATTTTGGTGGTAAGGCCACGATGTGCTCAATTCAGATTTTCCCGTTATGAGTGTTTCAAACGGTTGGATTTTATAAGCAGCTAGTAAATCATTTGATTTATCAGCCCGAATCTGAGAGAATATCAACACTGTGATGAGCATCTGTCATTATCAGACCAGCTGCATTTTCGTGTGTATGTATCTCCTTTAACGTCATCCTCCCCAGACAGCATCCGGATGTGGGCCACCTCAGGCAGTGATGCGGCACTGCTGGCCTTCTTCTGGCCCTGACAACATGGATGTGAGCCTGAAGTGGCCCACATGTATAGTAGCAAATATGGCCCACATATGCCAAATCAGATGTGGGCCTTTTTTGGCAAAGCTGCGGTGCTCTGGGCAACATGTAATCTGGATGTGACCCTGAAGTGGCCCCGTGTGGTAAATGGTGAATATGGCCCAAATATCACACAACAAATATGGGCCACCTTTGGCAAATATGTGGCACATGCGGCATTGCTATGGCTTGGTTCTGGCCCAGATCTGGCATAGCAGGAGCGGACCGCCCGAGTGCCATCATTCCACGCGGTACGTGGGCCGGATGAAAGTGTCGGGTGTGGGACGGGTCCGGGGCCACAGCGGTTTAGCTATCTGGGCTCTCGTGCCCATTGTCTTGATCGTTTCCCCACTGTCCACTGCCCCCCAGAGGTGAAACCGGTTCTCTTATGCGTCTTTAAACTGTCTTCACCGTGTCCTCGCCGTGTCCACCGCCTCTACGCCGTGTCCTTCGTGTCCCCGGTCACACACAGTGTCGCTGACTTTCAAGACGGACTTCTTCGACTCCTTTCTTTCTTGTGGAATCACAGCATGAACCACTTATTTGTCTGCAAACGTGCACGCAGAGGCAAGAGACGCACACGTGCAAACTCGCACCAAATTCAATCTGTCTCACCCTATCTTTCTTTCCCTCGTACGCTCCCTCCCTCCCTCCCTCCCTCTCTCTCTCTCCCTCCCTCTCCCTCCCTCTCTCTCACACACACACCCACAGCCCCGGCCTGCCCCGGCCTCTGTCGGCCCTCTTGCCTGTGTGTGTGCGTGTCAAATCGAATCTCCACCTCAGTGCGTAGTACACCTGCTGTGCCGGCGTATAATGCGCTGCATACAGTGAGTGCACGATGACGGATTACTGAATTAGACCAATAATGACAAGTGACACTTCTGTTACCGCTCCCTGAGCCACCGCGGAGATCGGGGGAGAGGTGTAAATAAAGAACAGACGCAGGGGGAGAGAGGGAGGGAGAGAGAGAGAGAAGGGAGGGGTTAGGGGGCATCGCAGGGTAGGGAAAAAAGAACAGAATGAAACAGAGACGGAGGAAGTCATGGAGATTGATGGGGGATTTTTCATCTCGCTGTGTAAAAGTAAATAAGTTCTTTTTCATTCCAGATGAACTCCTCTCTCGCCGTGTCTCTGCTGCTTTTGTGTTTCTCCAGGTTTCATAGAGTCCACACACACACACACACACACACACACACACACACACACACACACATATATATATATCCTTGAGGATAGATGGATGGGTGGATGAATGGACAGACTTTTTTGGAGGAAGGTTTTTTTTTTGTTTTTGTTTTATAATTTACCTTTAAAATTAATTAACCTAATAATAATAATGATAATAATAATAATGACAATTGAGCTTTATATGCTTGCCCTGTGTGATGGTCTGGCAGCCTGTCCAGGGTGTCTCCCCGCCTGCCGCCCAATGACTGCTGGGATAGGCTCCAGCATCCCTGCGACCCTGAGAGCAGGATAAGCGGTTTGGATAATGGATGGATGGATGGATATATATATATATATATATATATTTTTTTTTTTAAACACAGATACAGGGAAAGTTTTTCATATGTATATATATATATATATATATATGAGCCTATCCCAGCAGTCCCTGGGCAGCAGGTGGAGAGACACCCTGGACAGGCCGCCAGGCCATCACACAGGGCAAGCATATAAAGCTCAATTGTAATTATTATTATTATTATTATTACTGCTGTTGGACAGCTGATGATTGCTTATGGCATGAAACAGGCTTGTACAGTACAAGACAGTACTGAATTATTTTACTCCTTATTTGTTGAGCACTTTCCCTACCGTTGAGTGTGTCTTTTAACAAAATTTATATATATATATATAGTATGTGTGTGTAAATATATATATATGTGTGTATATATATATATATATATATATATATATATATATAGTGATAGTGGATTTGGGGTCAATTTTTTTTCATGCATGTTGCTTTTTCTAAGTGAGATGTTCTGATCAAATGAGCCAAAATAAGTAAAAGTTGTGAATTGCTCGAGTGGATTTAAGCACTGAACATCTGTATATAACGTACAGCATGTCTGCATGTTCCACAAATGCACTGATTGCCCAACCGTTGACCTTTACTTAACCATCTCTGATGTAATACCATCCATCCATCCATTATCCAAGCCGCTTATCCCAATCGGGGTGGCGGGGATGCTGGAGCCTATCCCAGCAGTCACTGGGCGGCAGGCGGGGAGACACCCTGGACAGGCCGCCAGGCCATCACACAGGGCCCTATTTCAGCAGCTCAGATATATTCTGTATCTCAAAACCCAATACCTCTCCCAGATCTTAAGTCTCCCAGCTAGATTTGAGGGTTTTGGTGGGTGTTCAGTATTATTTATAGATAATTATTCTTCATGATAAGAAATACGGCAATATTTGAGATGACTTCAGGTCCGAAACCATGCAAAAAATGGGATGTGAACGTATAGTGTATTGATACTGCCCAACAATATATTTCCATCATTTTCCTAACTTGATGTAACACCTATAAACATAAACATTTCTCCTCTTATATCAAGATTTATCATCTGCTACAAGAACTCAACATAAACACTTGGAAGTTGACACCTAACCCTACCCATCTTTAACCTAGCAAGTGGAAAATGGGCTGCATTTATACAGCGCTTCTCTAGTCTACCGACCACTCAAACAGCTTTACAACCCAGAGAGCAAAACCGCTGCGGCCCGGACCCGGCCCACACCCGACACTTTCATCCGGCCCACATACCGCGTGGAATGGCGGCGCTTGGCTGGTCCGCTCCTGTTTGCCAGATCTGGGCCAAAACCAAGCCATAGCAATGCCGCATGTGCCACATAGTTGCCAAAGGTGGCCCATATTTGTTTTGTGATATTTGGGCCATATTGACCATTTACCACACGGGCCACTTCAGGGTCACATCCGGATCACATGCTGCCCAGAGCACCGCATCTTTGCCGAAAAAAGGCCCACATTTGATTTGGTGTATTTGGGCCTTGTGGGCCGCTTCAGGCTCACATCCATTTTGTCAGGGCCAGAAGAAGGCCGCCAGTGCCGCATCATCGCCTGAAGTGGCCCACATCCGGATGCTATCCGGGAACGTACGCCACCCATTCACCCACACACATTCATGCACTGACGGTGGAGGCTGCCATGCAAGGCGCCACCCTGCTCATCAGGAGCAGTTAGTAGTTCGGTGTCTTGCCCGAGGACACTCCGACACGCTCTCTGCAGGAGCCGGGGATCGAACCGGCGACCTTCCCGCTCTACCTCCTGAGCCATGCCGCCCCCCTAATACCTAAACACAATCCTTTTCTATCCTTACGTTTCAACTTGACCACCTGCGGTCTCATCGCACTAACGCGGCTGATCGGGGCGGACGTCGCGAAAACCGTCCTCGTCGGTGCGCATCTCAGAGAGCGTGCTTGGACACGCCGACACGAAGGAGGCCAGATGTCTACCGGGGTGTAGTCTCATCATTAAGGGGAGTCTAGCCCCTAGTTGACATGCATCATTGGAAATCAATGTATTTTGAGAAATGCAAATATGCCGCAGTCAAACACTTTGTGCCGTAACACAATTAGCTGGCATCTCGACCCCCTTACGATCCCACTTGGACATCAAAATAATAATAATAATAATAATTTCAAGCGAGAAACCGCGTCTGCGCGAGACTCGATAAAAGGAGTCGGAGCGGGGGGGGGGGTACCGCCGTGAGAGGTCTAGCACGAAATAACTCCTCTCAGAAGTTTTAATATTTTTCTTAATAAATATACATGAAATGTAGAGTAGCGCAGTTTGTCGGTGTGAGCCAGCGAGAGACTGGGCCAGCGTATCTACAGGAAGTCTGCCCCCCCCCCCACACCCACCCCCCCCCCACCCCCCAAACACACACACACACACATAGACCGAGGTCTCCTCAGGCCTGTGCTCAGGATACTAAACCGTGCCAAATGAGGAAGAGGAGGTGCAATCCTCCCTGGGACAGCATGAATAAATCAGCCAACCACCCGGTGCTTCTGTACCAGGGCGAAGACCGGAGGAGTGCGCTCCCTGTGTGCATATGTAAACACACACACACACACACACACACAGACACACACACACATGTGTTACAGATGTGCCGGTTCACGAACGCGTGCACAACCACCGAGGCTGCAGGAGAAACTCGCACGACCGGGAGCGGCGAAGAGCGACGCCCGACGCCGCCGCTCCGCCACTTCTGTCTGAGGGGGGAGGGGAGGGGGGAGGTTTAGTTTCGTAAGTCGAGCGCCGCCCCCCCGGTTTCCATCCCCTCCGCTGTCACGGCCAACCGGGATAAACACTCCATCATCCCCACAGCCAGTAACTTTCTGAAGGCGGCGAGGAGGAGGAGGAGGAGGAGGAAGTGCAGGATAGCTTAATGACTCCCTGCCCCGGCGGCTCCTTCTAAACGCGTGTCTCTGGCGTCTCCTGCTCCTGTTGGGCTCCTTCCTTTTTTTTCTCTAACTGTTGTCGTGATCTGCACGGCAACCCGCACAACCGACGGTCCAACAGAGAGACGCAGCTGAAGTTGAACTCTGACCCCACGTCCACATCACCTGTGGACGTGTCTTGACCGCACGGCACCTCCTCCTATACACATGGACGTACGCTCGCCGGGTAAGGGAGCACTCGGGGGGGGGCCACGGGGGCCACGCCGGGCTCGAGTCCGCATGCTGCAGGAGTTTAGACTTTAGAACGGACCCACACCGGCCGCACAGAGGTCAAACCCCCGTGACCTTTAGGGTGTCGGATCTCTCCGAGCATCCTCCAACCCCCCCCGTCTTCGAACCGGAGGGACGGGATTTTTGGTTCCGCGGTTTAATTGCGACCCTCAGGTGATTCTCCCGGTCCAGACCGGCCCACTTCCACGCCACGGGTCACGCCAGACCACGAAAGGCCGAAACGCCGAAAGCTCGAACCCTCGTCCTGAACGCCCGGCCGCCCGCCCGCCCCGGGGAAAACAGGACAGAGATGAACAAGGCTGCTGAGCGAGGCGGGGGGGGAGAGGTGAGCGTTCAACTGGGACACACACGGAGAGAGGGGGGGGGGAGGGGGGGGAGAAAGTGCAATTGAGGCGGAGTTGGAGCGAGGGAGCGGAGGAGCAATAGGGGAGCAATAGGGGAGCGGAGAGGAAGGAAGACAGAAAGAAATATTGACAAAGCCTGGATACACACATAAGTCAGCGCGGCGCCGCCCGCCCCCGACACGACCCCCCTGCTCCCTGTATTTTATAGAGCCGCTCTGCGCTGGCGGAACAGCATGACAGGCCAGTTCCTTCAACGGAAAATATGGTCCCTCTCCACCCTCCCGCCTCTCGCTCTGCTATCACTCCTGTTTTCTGTCTATCCCACCTGATATCATTCTGTCACCTCTGCGCGGGCTCCTCCCCCCCCCCTCCCCTATTTCTCTCCCTCCGTTCCCGCCTTTTATTGGCGCTCCGCGTTTCCCGCCCGCCGTGTTTCTCTCCCTCCATTTCTCTCCCACGTCGTCTCCCCCCTAATCCCTCTCGTTTGCTCTCCTCGGCCCTCGTCCCGTCCCCCCCCCCGCCCCCATTTCTCTCCCTCCTCCTCTCCCGGTCTGCACGGCCGTCCCCCGATTTCCACCCGGCTTCTCCGCATTTCCCCTCCTCTTCCCCCTCCTCCCTCCTCCCTCCTCCCCCCCCCCCGATTCGTTTCCTCTCGCCTTCCCGTCCCATCCATCCCTCCTCCCTCTCCCTCTCCTCCATCTGTGTTACCCGCCTCGCCCGTCGCTCTCCACCTCAGGCTCTCCTCTCTTCCGTCTTACCTCCCTCTCACCTCCGTTTCCTCTGACCTCCCGGCCTACCTCCTCCTCCTCCTCCTCCCTCCCCCCCCCCTCCTTTTCTTTTTCAGCCTCGTCTGTCGCTCCGTCTCTCCGTCAGTGCCGTAAACTCCTATCCATCCACCTCCTAAGCAGCTGGACCGCACACTTCATCTTGGCCCCTCTCCCCCCTTCTGCCCCTCTCCCCCCTTCTGCCCCTCCTCCCCCCCCCCCTCGTCCCGTTTTTTTTTTTTGTGTCGTTTTGTTGTCAATTCCCCACAGATCTCCATTGTCTCGCAGCCCCCGTGCTGCCGGTTTTCACCGTTTTGCGGTTTGCATACTTTTCGCTGTTGCGGCGCCCTCCCCCCCCTCCTCCCCCCCTCCCCCTCCCCCCCCCCCCTCCACCTCCCCCCTCCACCACCCCCCCCTCAGGTTCTTCCGCCTTTCCGTTTTTCCTCGCTTTTTCTTTCTTTCTTTCTTTCTCTCTCTCTCCCCCTTTTTCTCTGCATCCTAACCGGCCCTCCCTCCCTCCCTCCCTCCCTCCCTCCCTCTCCCCCCCCTCATCCGCAGCCTGAGCACAGAGAGCCCCATGTGTCGGAATCAATTAGGGCCGAGAGCCGTCGCAGACGCTCTTTCACGGAGGTAAATATTAAACTGCACCGAGCGCCGGGGAGCAAAGAGAGGAGAGAGAGACGCAGGGAGAGAGCGAGGGGGGAGAGCGGGGGAGAGCGGTGGGGGGGGGGGGGAGAGAGGGAGAGCCTCCGTCCCTAATCCACAGCATCGATCAGGCAGGGATGAGGGTAATATATTATTTTGACAAGATACGATCCTCCGACGCGCACCGCTATCCCCGGCGATCGATTCCTTTTTTCTTCCCTTTTCTCCCCCCTCGGTGCGGGGGACAGAGTGCGTGTGTGCGTGTGCGTGCGTGTGTGTGTGTGTGTGTGTGTGTGTGCGTGTGTGCGTTTTGTGAACATTTGTATGTTGTTTGGCGTCTCGGCGTGTGCACGCGCGCCGGAGTGTGGACGGGCGGGTGACAATAGGAACAGCATTAGGAAACGTGGGCAAGAGGGGGGAGGGGGGGGACGGGGGGACGGGGGGGGAGAGTGGGGGAGGGGGGGTGGTGTAAGGATGAGCGGCTTGTAGTCCGGGGCTTT
>JAJHIY020000153.1:0-42169 GCA_022114975.2 Lampris megalopsis
CACGACACGACGATGTTGAAGATGTTGATGCTAACCTTGCGCCAGGTTCGTTATTTTGTTGCCACCGCAGAGATGGGGCAAATCTCACTCGCCGCCGTTCACCTGAATATTTCGCAGTCAGCAGTAACGGGAGCCATTAAGGAACTGGAGCAGTTGTTGGGGAAAAAGCTGTTTTCCCGCTCTGTGCATGGCATGGTGCTGACCGGGCACGGCAATCACTTTCTCAACCATGCCTACACCATTTTGCAAACCGTCGATAATGCGGTGCGCAGCGTGCCGGTTAACGATAACGGTGTACGGGGAACCCTGCGCCTGGCAGCCAGTTACACAGTTATTGGTTATTTTTTGCCTTTCCATTTGCAGCGCCTGGCGCAGGACTATCCACATATCGATATTCAACTGTTTGAGTATGAGCGCCAGGATATTGAACAGGGGTTGCTGGGCCACTCACTGGACATGGCGCTGGTACTGACCGGTAACTTACGCCACCAGGATATCTACGCAGAAACGCTGTTTAACTCCACCCGGCGTTTATGGTTGCCTTCGCACCACCCGCTCTGTGCTAAATCACAAGTTACGCTGGAAGACGTTGCTGGCGAGCCATTTATCATGCTGACAGTAGACGAAGCCGCGGACAGCGCCATGCGCTACTGGGAGGAAGCCGGGTTTCGCCCGGATATCATATTGCGCACCAGCTCCGTTGAAGCCGTACGCAGCATGGTCGCAAACGGTTCTGGCATCGCAATTTTGTCTGACCTGGTGTACCGCCCGTGGTCTTTAGAAGGCCGACGAATTGAAACACGCTCGCTGGTGAATAACGTGCACCCGATGGGGGTTGGACTGGCCTGGCGAAATGACACCGAGTTCACGCCTGCCATGCTGGCGCTGCGCGAATATTTCCGCAGTGCGTTTATTACCCAGCAAATTAACATGGTGAGGCGTTAATGGAGGTGCCGGTAGTGGGCAGGTAACAGACCTTCCTGCCCCGGAGCTGCATCTGCATTTATGCAAAATTAGACAGTTTCTGCCCGGCAAGTATCAGCTCGTCCAGCAGCATTTTGCGACGTTCTGGCGAAGTGTCACGGCTAACCATAAAACAGACGGCGGCAACGGCCTGGCCATGACGCGAACAGACGGGCGCTGCCATACAGCAAGTAAAACTCTCAGATAGCCCTTCGGTAAGGCAATACCCCTGGTGGCCGGCACGATGTACATCGTCAAGAAAAGCCTGTTTATCCAGCACCTGCCCACCGGCAAGCCGGTAATCCTGTTCTGGGATCAAATCAAGAATAGCGCTGTCAGACCAGTGGCTGAGCAACGAAACGCCCGGTCGCTGTCCAGGGAATGGGTACACGGACACCAATATCCGAGGTAATTTTAAACGGATGGGCATTACTGCTTTCCGACAACACGACGGTGTACTTATTCCCCTCAAGCATGCACAACTGCACTGTTTCACCATGCTGTGCAACAAGTTCAACCATCAGTTGATGCGCTCGCCTGATCAGATCGTTATGCGCCATGTAATCCGCACCATAATAGTGCATTTCCCGGCCAAAAAAGACATTGCCATCCTGGTCCTGTTCAACCAGGCCGGCCTCACTGAGCAAACTGACCAGCTCGTAAACACTGGAGCGTGGAGCGCCAGTTGCCTGAATCAGGGAGCGAACAGGCATAGGTTGACGGGCAATATGCAACTGCCGAAAAATATCGATAACCCGGTCAACACCACGCGCCCGTGACGATTTTTCATCCGGCATAAACTAACTCTCCTGTTGTAATGGTACCAGGGTAATACACTAAAAAAGAGAAGCATCATACACTGCCATCGGCATATTACACACCTTGGAGCCATATTTTATTTATGTCGCACAGGTCACAGAATTGCCTTATGCTCTTTATTGGTGCCTCATTTTAGTGCTTTTATAATTAAACCTCAAAATCCATCTATTTAAATGAAATTACCTGCCTGATTGCTCCGGTTATTATTTTATTCCATCTGATAAAAATTAATTAATTTCACCTGAAGCTATTGCAAAAGAAAAATAGCTGTGCAAACCTTGCTCTATCCGGTATCGCAGACATGAGTCTGGTATATCAGACAATGAAATATACAGTTAATTCTGGGCATATTTTTCCTGTCATGAAAGGAGCGAATTTGCATGACAATAAAACGTTATGGCATTGAAGGTGGCACTGGTACCGGCGGGCAAAAACTGCCTTTTGCCCGCGCTGTTGAAGCCGATGGTTGGTTATTTATTTCCGGTCAGACCCCTATGCGCGATGGGGAAGTGGTTGAAGGCAGTATCATTGAACAAAGCAGGCTGGCCTTTGAGAACTGCCTCACCATTATGCGTGAAGCCGGGTTCCAGGTAGAAGATGTGGTACATGTAACGGCTGTACTTACTGACGCTCGTTATTTCAGTTCGTTCAACAAGGTATTCAGTGAAATATTCAGTGGCACACCTCCTGCGCGCATCTGCAGTGTTCAGGATTTGGTTGTTGACTGCAAAGTAGAAGTGGATATGAAGTGCTTCCGCTCAGACCGTAAATAATTATTTTTATTAAATTTAACACCAGCATACTTTTAATATATTACGCCAACACCAGGGCACCCTTTGGATTTTATAATTATCTTTACCAGTTGTTTTGATGATTTTCATTTTGCTGTGAAATAATTTTTTATATCACCTCCATCCAATAAGAGAGCATAAAAATGAATATACCATCCCTGAAAATCAGTGCCACTGTGGTTGCCAGCGCATTGATATTAGTAACACTGGCAGGCTGCACACCCACAGAAGAAAAAACGGGCGACAATGCCCAGCCGCAATCTGCGTTAAAAACAGTTCTGCAACGCGGCACTTTGCGAGTGGGCGATTGCCTGAGTTTTGCACCATTCGGGTTCTACGACAAACAAGGAAACCCGGATGGTTACGATGTTGACCTGGCAAAAGCACTGGCAAAACAGATGGGGGTAAAACTGGAAGTGGTGAATACCACCAGCGCCAACCGCATTCCTAATCTGCAAACTAATAAGGTCGATGTCGTTTTCTGCAATTTCACCCGCAATCTTGAGCGTGCGAAAGAAATCAGTTTCACACAGCCTTATGTTGTTGCCAGCGAGGCCATGCTGGTTCGGAAAAATAGCGGTATTCATTCTGCTCAGGATATGGGTGGAAAAACGATTGCTACCGTTAAAGGCTCAACAAATGGCGATGAAGTCCGCAACCTGGGTATTAATGTCAAAATTCAGGAGTACGACTCATCACAGGCAGCCATTCTGGCTGTGAAACAAGGCCAGGCCGACGCCATGATTGAAGATAACAACTTTCTGGCTTATCAGGCGAGCCTCGATCCTACGCTCACGGTAACCAACGAAGCCCTGGTGCCTTTGGAATACAACGCGTTTGGCGTGAAACAAGGCGACCAGGTTTGGGTTAATTATTTAAATGAGTTTCTGTTTGAAATTAATGCCTCCGGCGAAAACAGCAAACTTTATCAAAAATGGTTTGGCAGCAAACCACGTTACCCTCTGAACCCACAATATTGACCTCATGTGGCGCACAACAAGTGCGCCACAGTAAGGAGTGAAGAATGAGTTATCAATGGCTGACGTTGTGGCATTACGGGAGTACGTTTCTTTCCGCAGCATGGCTGACATTACAAGTCACCCTGCTGGCTTTTGCGCTATCGCTGCTGCTTGGCATAGTGGCGGCGCTGGCCAAATCATCAGCATTCGCACCTGTTCGTTGGGTGAGCCACTGTTATGTAGAATTTATTCGTAATACCCCGGTTCTGCTGCAAATATTTATTGTGTTCTTCGGGCTGCCCTCTCTGGGCATCACCATGAGTGCATTCACCGCCGGTGTTCTGGCTCTGGGTATTAACATTGGGGCATATCTGTCTGAAGTCTTCCGCGCCGGGTTCCAGTCTGTACCCAGGGGGCAACTGGAAGCCGCATGGGTTCTGGGGATCCCCCGGCGGCAAATTTTCCTGAGCGTAGTGCTGCCCCAGGCACTCAGGGCGGTGTGGCCCGCCATTATCAATAACCTTATTCAGTTGTTGTTAGGCACTTCACTCCTGTCAGCTATTGCCTTACCGGAACTGACCGGAACAGCCACCGTAATAAATGCCCGCACCCTGCTCTATGTCCAGACATTTACCATTGTTGCCGCAATATATTTGTTACTGAGCAACCTGTTTTCATGGGTTGGCAACCAGGTGGGGCGCCATATGTTTAATCCCCCGCTGGTGTCTCCGGTAAAAAAGCCCACAGGCAATCTGTTAAAACTAAAGCGCATTAATCCATTTAAACGGGGGGCAGCATTATGACAGATATTATTCTCAGTGCATTTCCCATGCTTCTGAAAGGGTTAGGTACCACACTTCTGCTCTCTATTGCCGCAATAATTGGTAGCACGCTAACAGGCCTGCTTGCCGCTATTTTACGCACCAGCCAGTTGCCGGTTGCGAAACAGATTGCCTTGCTTTACACCGAGCTTTTCCGTGGTACACCCGTGCTGATTACGCTGATGTTTATCTACTTCGGTGTGGCTTATTTCGGCTATGAGATAAACCTGCTCGCAGCCGGTATTTTAGGGCTCAGTATTTATACCGGCGCCTATATTGCCGAGATATTCCGGGCAGGGATTGAAGCTGTACCAAAAGGTCAGTGGGAAGTTTCATGGATTCTGGGCTTATCCAAACGCCAGACATTCTTCAGCGTCATTCTGCCTCAAACACGGGGAATCGTATTACCACCATTAGTGGGCCAATACCTGTCGTTGATTAAGGATACTTCTATTATCAGCATGATAGGTATGTCTGAATTGATGCACCAGGGGCAAGCCATTGTCGACCGCATCGGCCAGCCCGTGGTGATTTACAGTCTGGTTGCCCTGTTCTATTTCATTATTTGTTTTCCGTTTTCTTATTGGGTTCAGCATCACCAAACCAGGAGCCAGTTATCATGAATAAATCTGCTATCAGCCTGAGCCGCATCACCAAATCTTTCGGTTCGACACAGGTACTGAAAGAGATAAGCCTCGATGTTATGCCCGGTGAAGTATTGGTGCTGATTGGTGCGTCCGGCTCAGGGAAAAGTACGGTATTGCGCATTATGAGTGGCCTTGAACATGCCGACGGCGGTGAGATCTGGGTCAATGATGTTCCCCTTCATGACAGTAAACGTAGCCGTGAGATTTGCGGACATGTTGGTATGGTTTTCCAACAATTCAATCTGTTTCCACACAAAACCGCATTGGGCAACGTCACACTGGCTCTGATTAAAGCGCAAAAAATGCCTGAATCTGAGGCAAATAAGCGTGGTATGGCTGCACTGGAGCGTGTTGGCCTTGCTGAACGCGCTAACCATTATCCGGCGCAGTTGTCGGGGGGGCAGCAGCAACGTGTCGCCATTGCGCGGGCTCTGGCCGTCGAACCTAAAATCATGTTTTTTGACGAAGCAACATCAGCACTTGACCCGGAACTGGTTGGTGAAGTGATGGAAGTGATGCGCAGCCTTGCCCGCGATGGAATGACCATGGTTGTCGTCACACACGAGATGGGGTTTGCAAGGAAAACAGCAGACCGGGTGGTATTTATGGATCAGGGCATCATTGCCGAGCAAGGTTCACCTGAGCAACTGTTTGTTAATCCGCAGAACCCTCGCACTCAGCAATTTTTATCGCGCGTACTTGAACATTGATTCCGGGAGAAACTATGTCGATTACATTTCCACTACAGGTTGACGGGCAACTGGACCCAATTCAGGAAGTGCCGCACTTCAAATCTGTTGCTGGCGCAGGTAATACCCCACTGGTTCCCGGCACACAGGTTCTGGATGGCAGCGCCACCTTTTCACCCATGATGGTGATGAAACAAGTCGCGCTGGAGAACAACCTGCAACAACTCGCCGCTTTCTGTAAAGAAAATGGCGTATTGCTGGCGGCTCACGGTAAAACATCGATGGCTCCGGCAATTTTACGGCGCGCAATTACTGAAGGTGGTGCCTGGGGTTTGAGTGCAGCAACCCCCGCTCAGGTGCGTGCATTACGCCAGTTTGGTATCCGTAACGTTTTTCTGGCAAACGAACTGGTTGACCCGGCAGGCATTCGCTGGATTGGGCAATGGCAGCAGCAACACCCTGATCACAGTTTTCTCTGCTATGTTGACTCATTGCGCGGAGTGCAGTTGCTGGAACAAAACCTGGGCACGACGCCAGTTTCCGTGCTACTGGAAATGTCTGTCTCCGGGGGGCGAACTGGTTGCCGCTCTCAACAGGCGGCGCTGGAAATTGCCCGGGCCATCCAGTCCAGCCCGGTACTTAACCTGGTTGGTGTGGCGGGATATGAAGGCGCACTGGGAGCCGGGCGTAACGCTGAAGGTATTGCGCAAATACAACACTATTGTGAAATGCTGGTAGATACAGCACGCGTACTGGCGCAATCTCAGTTATTCAGTAGTGATACCATCATTCTGAGTGCCGGTGGCGGCGCCTGGTTTGATGTGGTTACCCACTGTTTTAAAAATGCCAGCCTGCCACTGCCTGTGGTGCCATTAATTCGTTCTGGCGCTTACATGGCCCATGATAATGGGCTGTATTCCCGTATTGCACCTTTCGCACAACCCGGCGCCACCCACCACTTTATGCCCGCGCTGGAAATTTGGGGGCGGGTATTGTCACGCCCGGAGCCTGGTCTGGCATTTGTTGATTTTGGCCGCCGGGATGTCCCCTTCGACCAGGATTTACCCAACCCACTATGGTTGCGTGACAGTAACGGCGCAAATCCGCGCAAGGCTGAACACCTGCGTATTAGTGAAGTCAACGACCAGCACGCTTACCTCATCCTGCCGGAAGGTGAAGTGTTGCAACCTGGCGACTGGGTGGGTTGTGGAATTTCGCATCCCTGCACCGCCTTTGACAAATGGCGTTATCTGCCGATGGTGGATGAAAATTATTGTGTTACCGATACCATAGAAACCGCCTTCTGATGCGGTCTGTTCCCGGTGAAGGCCCGGTTTTACCCGGTGCCTTTCACACCAGTGGCAGTTTATGATTTTCCCATGTTTTGCAGAACGCTTAACGCACGCTCCGCATCTTCAGCTGCAACAAACAGGTGGTCGTGATAAAACCCGGCCACCACATTACAACTTATTTGCTGAGCGGCTAACGCGCGAGAAAACGCAGCCGTCAGCCCAACGGCCTCCAAAGATGAGTGCACTTCAAGAGTTATCCATGCTGCCACGTAGTCGCACGGGAAGCCGGATTCACGGGCAACATCTTCCGGTAAAACCAGCGTAATACCTTCCTGCTCACGCACCACAACCACTGCGTGAGTCGCTAACTGTTCCGGTAATGTATTGGTCGTGCAAAAAACATAACGGCCAGGGTTATGGCGTGGTGATGCAGAAGCCAGCAGGCGCTCCAGGTTGGTTTCTCCAGACATTGTCTCTCCTGTTTAATCACTTTTTATTCAGTGACAGTAAACATAAACCGCATGGTATGCCACCCGTTAACACAAAAATCACCGTTAACAGTAATCAGCTAAGAAACCGGGCAGGAGGTGAGCCAGGTACCATTGCAACGGGCAGGTTCCCCACTTGCCTTTTCTGGCAAACGTTTTAATATCGCCCTGTTCACCTGAACCCCTGGATCAGCAGACAGGGCATAACTGAGCTGGCTCACCCTTTGTTTAACAACGCGTATTTTGCGCGTGAATACAGACAGGAGCCACTCATGGCCGCTCAACGTATCTGGTTAAAAAACCCGCTGGCAATCGCCCTTCCCGCTCACTGTGATGGCCGCGGAGGTATCGTGGTGGAAGGTAACCTGGTTGATGAAGTCATCCCGGCGGGTGGGCAACCCGCACGCCCCTGTGATGTTGTGTTTGATGCCCGCGAGCATGTGGTTCTGCCTGGGTTAATTAATGCCCACCACCACTTTTACCAAACCCTGACCCGCGCCTGGGCACCCGTGGTTAACCAACCCTTGTTTCCCTGGCTGAAAACGCTGTACCCGGTTTGGGCACGGCTGACACCAGAAGCACTGGCACTGGCAAGCCAGGTGGCAATGGCAGAGTTATTACTTTCCGGTTGTACCACAGTGAGCGACCACCACTATTTATTCCCCGGTGGGCTGGAATCTGCCATTGATATTCAAATTGAAGCCGTTAACCAGTTGGGTATGCGCGCCTTACTGACGCGAGGCTCCATGAATCTGGGCGAAGATCAGGGTGGCCTGCCACCGCGCCACACCATTCAGGACAGCGATACCATTCTGGAAGACAGCCTGCGCTTAGTAAAACGTTACCACCAGCGTGGGCCAGGTGCCCGTATCCAGATTGGTCTTGCTCCCTGCTCCCCGTTTTCGGTTACCCGTGAATTAATGCAGGAAATTGCCCGCCAGGCAGAAGTGCTGGATGTACGCCTGCATACCCATCTGGGTGAAACCAACGATGAGACACAATATTGTCTGGCCCATTTTGGGCAACGCTGTGTGGATTACCTTGAAGATGTGGGTTGGCTGAGTTCCCGGGTCTGGCTGGCGCACGGCATTCATTTCAATCAGCAAGAAATTGCCCGGCTGGGTGCTGCTCAGGTGGGGATTTGCCACTGCCCGGTGTCCAATATGCGCCTGGCCTCAGGGATTTGCCCCACCGTGGAACTGGAGCAGGCTGGCTGCCCGGTAGGCCTGGGCGTGGATGGTTCGGCTTCTAACGATGCGTCCAACCTGATGTCCGAAGCACGCCAGGCATTGTATTTGCAGCGCCTGCGCTATGGTGCCGGGGTTATCACCCCAGAGCGCGTCATTGGCTGGGCAACAACTGGCTCAGCCCGCTTGCTGGGGCGCACAGATATAGGCGAAATTGCGCCAGGAAAACAGGCAGACCTGGCACTCTTCCGCCCACAAGGGCTGGCATTCAGCGGCAGCCACTCGCCCCTGGACGCCCTGATATTGTGTGGAGCACAACAGGCAGACCGCGTGATGGTTGCCGGGGAGTGGCGTGTTACCAATGGCGAAATTACCGGCCTGGATATTCCTGAACTTATCAGTAAACACCAGGCTGCCGCCAGGCAGATAATTCGCCAGATTTAACCCGGTTTGTTTATTCCCCGGCAATGGTTAACCGGGGAAGCCCGAACGGTTACCCACATTAATGGCTGGCAACGACTGACGCAGCCATTGTTTTATCCAGAGGGCGATAAAAGTACCAGCCCTGAGAAAAGGCTTTTGGGATCTCACGGGAGATAAAATGCACCTGATAAAGATGTTCCACACCTTCAAAAACAATGTCTTTTTCTATTTCCCGTAACAGCACAATCAGGTTCATCAGGGTTTTGTTATTGATTGAATCTGTACCGATGGCATCGGTAATAAATTTATCAATTTTAATTTTGTCGTAATTGTTGCTGGTGAGCCACGAGATATTGGAATAACCGGTGCCAAAATCATCGATAGCGATATTGAAGCCGCGGTTACGTAATACACGCATGCCCACATCCACATCTTCTGTGGATGCATTAGCACGCTCTGTGATTTCCAGCACGACCTGATGTGGCGACAAGCCAACGACATTCACTAATTCGCTCAGATAATCAATAAATGTGACATCGCGAATATCATCCGGAATCACATTAATGCTGACAAACAAGTTATGTTTTTTCAGTGTCTCGCTAATTTCACGCAGTGCCATCTTTGTCACTATACGGGTAATTGCCTGCGCCTGCCCGGTCTGCTCTGCAAGGGGAATAAAGATATCCGGCGAAACATCACCCAGCAATGAATCACGCCAGCGAATCAGTGCCTCAAACCCCACGATTTCACCGGTTATCGTGCGGACAATCGGCTGGTAGACCAGTGAAAAGTTTTCATTCCGGATGGCTCTCTTCAGCCTGACATCCATAGACACCCGGCGGCGACGGTAGAAGAACAGCAGATAACTGGCCGCCAGACCTGCTCCCAGCCCGGTACAAATCAGCGCAACCTGGCCCCAGGCAGGTAAATCTGTCACATCGTTAAGGACAGCACTGATTCGCACGCACATACTACCTTTGGGCCCACAGCGTTCGATCCCATAGACATCGCGCTTCAGACCCAGCCTGTCATACAAGCGACCGACAGGCAGCGTACCAGACTGACGGATGACTTTGCCGGTTTCTTCCTGAACCAGTGAGAGCATCAGGCCATGCTCACGCACATTTCGGTCCATCGTTTCCATCATCATCGGGGAAACAAACAACACAATGTCACCACGGGTTATCACATCAGTAGCTATTCCCTTGCCCAGCAAAGACGCGTTATTGAACATCAACCCAGTGCCAATTTGCGTGACCACCTGGGGAACGGGCACCTGAACAGGCGGAAGCACCGCACCAGACGATGTGCAGGTCATCAAACCATGGTGCGAGATGCCAATTTCACGAATAAACTCATACTTCCATAAATCATTTTTTAGCTGTCTGACTGTATCCGGGGTACAACTCACATCGCTATATTTGTTATTGAGATGATTTAACGCACTACGAAATTCTTCCGCCACTTCCGAAACACGGTTAAGAATAATAACCGCACTGTTATCAATGACTCTTTGTTGGAGTACCCGGTATCCCCAGGAAACAACACACATAAAAACAACGAACACGCATTAATGGGAAAACTGAAAACAGAAACCGTTTTTTTGCCCGCCATTTTCGCGCTTCGGACATATCTGTATCCCCTTTAAACAGAGAACTTATTAGTGCGCATCTGAATAATGATGCTTTAACACCCAATAACCAGCCAGGAGTTGTCAAAACACGAAGTTGTGATTTAACCACACTCAGCAACTTTTTCGAGATTTTTCCGCAAATCAGGCAAACACCACCCGGCATGACACACTCAAGGTAAAACGCCTGCTGGTAAAACGCTACCACTACGCGGTAAAGGGCGACATCATACAAGCCAGTTGCTGAGTTGAGTAGCCATAATCAATGAAAGGTTTTGGCTTGTTGGCCACCTACGCCTATTTTGGCGATTTTCTCCGCATGCAGAAGTGTTTACATTAAAACACGCTGCATTTTTCGGCTCACACGTTATTTTCCTTTGCCATTTTCAGTCTTTAAAAAATGCATTAACTCTTACCATTAACGGAAATCCGGCACCTGGCGGGATTTATTCGCTAAAACTGTTTTCTCTCACGTCCAGTCAGGGTAGTCTCATAAGCAAGCCTTATTTTTTGGCAATAACTTTGTGAGTATTTACGACACCAATCAAAACCTATAACTACAAATGATGTAACAAGACAGGATAACTATGGATACAACACTTGCCTCTTCTGCTTATGAAGAGCATACCGTTGCATTGTCACGCGCAAAACGGGCAGCCTGGGGGAGTTTCGCAGGCGCAGTGGTAGACTGGTATGACTTTTTACTCTATGGCATTACTGCGGCACTGGTTTTCAACCATGAATTTTTCCCGCAAATAAGCCCGGCGATGGGTACTCTGGCAGCATTTGCCACCTTCGGCGTGGGCTTTCTGTTTCGCCCGCTGGGCGGTATTATTTTTGGGCATTTTGGCGACTTACTTGGCCGCAAACGCATGCTCATGCTTACCGTCTGGTTGATGGGCTTGTCAACCGCCTGTATTGGTTTGCTGCCGTCTTTTGGTTCTATCGGTTGGTGGGCTCCTGCCCTGCTGGTATTGCTGCGTGCTATTCAGGGTTTTGCCGTTGGTGGCGAATGGGGTGGCGCGGCGCTGCTGTCTGTTGAAAACGCACCTGTTGGCAAAAAAGCCTTTTATAGTAGTGGTGTCCAGGTAGGTTATGGCGTGGGGTTATTGCTCTCTACGGGCCTGGTTTCTCTTATTAGCCACTTCACCAATGACAGTCAGTTCCTTGAATGGGGATGGCGTATTCCGTTCCTGTTCAGTGTGGTTCTGGTACTGGCCGCGTGGCGTATTCGTAACGACATGGAAGAATCTGTCGAATTTGAAAAACAGGCGGTAACAAAACCGGCCTCTGCCCGCCGCACGTTGCCGGTGATAGAAGCGATTCGCCGCCACCCGGGGAGTTTTTTACTGATTATCGCCCTGCGGCTGTGTGAATTGCTGACGATGTATATCGTTACTACCTTTGCGCTGAATTACTCCACAGTTAACCTCGGCATGCCCAGGGAGCTGTTCCTGAATGTTGGGTTGTGTGTGGGGGCGATCAGTTGTTTCACCATTCCACTGTTCGCCCTGCTGGCCGATAAATATGGACGTAAGCGGATTTATATAACCGGGGCACTGATTGGCGCGGCCAGTGCGTTTCCTTTCTTTATGGCTCTGGAAGCTCATTCGGTTGCTGGCATTATCATTTGCTCCCTGCTGCTGGCAAACCTGGCGCATGATATGGTGGTGTGTGTTCAGCAACCCATTTTTACTGAGCTGTTTGGCGCCAGCTACCGCTACAGTGGTGCCGGTGTTGGCTACCAGGTTGCCAGTGTGATTGGCGGGGGCTTTACGCCGTTTATTGCTGCGGCCCTGGTCACCTTCTCACAGGGTGCCTGGCACAGTGTGGCAATTTACCTGATGGCCGGTTGCCTGTTGTCTGCCGTGGTTGCGTTTTTGATGAAAACACCCACCAAAGAGTAATTGGTGTAAGGCCTGTAACAGTAATCTGCCAGTACTGCGCAAATTGCGCGCCGTGTCAGCCACACTGTTTTCTCTCACCACCAGCGCCCGGCCGCCCGCAGGGGGCACTGGCCCCCTGCACCCCCTTTTGTGGCCGGCAAAATCGCCGCTTCGCGGACATTCGGCTTACCCCGGCGGCCTGTTCGGGTACCGCTCCGGGTCGGCTTCCTGCCTCCCGTCGCTCTGCCTGCGTCCTGCAGGCAGCCCCGGCCCGCCAGGCACGCCTCAACGATTTAGAGGCCACACCCACACCCCACACCCGTCTGTAATATCTCAGCAAAAATCAAAGAAAACAGACAACGCACAAATCCAACAGCCACACCTGACAACACAAAAAAAAACGCTACTTGCAGCGAGGGTTGTGTCGCGTAAGACCGGTGAACCGGAGAAAGGAAGACAAGGTTATTCCGCCCGGACGGCGGAATAAGGCGAACCGAGGCATGGACGCCGAGTCGAGCCGGCCGCAGGCTGACTGCCCGGAGGTGAACGCAGTGCGCAGCACCGGTCGCCCGCGAAAACGGGGATTGCAAAGGGGGCGAGCCCCCTTTAGCCCGTTCACAGGCTGTGCAGCCACATTAAGCGCATCACTTCAGGTGAACGGAACACGCTACACTGACCCCACTGCAAGTGAACGGAACTTTCACCACACTGACACAGTGAAAAGTGAACGGAAAAACCACACAAGGTCAGCGCATCAGCATCAGGTTCACAGCAACCAATCACAGGTGAAAAGCAACCCGTTTACCTGTCGGCAGCGTCACATCCAGACTTAACTCACCCCCTAACGCCTGCACATAGCGCTTCAGTGTAGAAAGCCGCGGATCATTACCAGCCTGTTCTATTCGGGCAACCGAAGGTTGTTTTACCCCCATAGCCGCAGCCAGCTCTGTCTGTGAAATATTCAATTCTTCACGCAACATACTAAGCGCAATCTGGATACTGGCCGTCTCAACCCGCTCAGCTACACGCGCCTGCATTTCAGGGCTTTCTTTAGCCAGGAGTTCTCTGTAAGTCGCCATAACTATTTCTCCAGTTTCATAAGATGTTTGCGGTATTCCGAGTCAGCCAGCCTGATCATGTCCTTATAGAAACGTTGCTCGTTTAACCCTGTTTTATCACCAGCACACAAGACGATTGCCTGCCGGGTGGGATCAAAAGCAAAAAACGCTCTGACAGGATTACCAGCATGCTGTATACGCAGTTCTTTCATGTTTGCAAAAGAAGAACCTTTTAATGTATCAACATACGGCCTGCCCAATTTAGGACCGAATTTCTCCAACACCCCCATAGCGGCATAAACCGACTCTCTGAGAGCATCTTCCTGCCCCAAAAACCACTTATCAAAACACTCCGTTGTTATGATTTCCCACATAGTGAACCTATAGTGAATTCGCTATAATTGAGACTATAATGAATTCACTATAATCTCAATAAAACAGCCGTCACAAATCTGCCCCCTACCAATAAACCCGCAGCAAAAAACAAGTAAAGACATACCAGGTACAAATCCCCCAGCCACTCAGCACAACACAAACAACCCCGCTATTCACAGCGAGGGTTGTGTCGCGTAAGACCGGTGAACCGCAGAAAGGAAGACAAGGTTATTCCGCCCGGACGGCGGAATAAGGCGAACCGAGGCATGGATGCCGAGTCGAGCCGGCCGCAGGCTGACTGCCCGGAGGTGAACGCAGTGCGCAGCACCGGTTGCCCGCGAAAACGGGGATTGCAAAGGGGGCGAGCCCCCTTTAGCCCGTTCACAGGCTGTGTAGCCACATTAGTCACCTCACTTCAGGTGAACGGAAACAACCACACTGCAAGTGAACGGAACAGTCACCGCAGTAACAGTAATCTGCCAGCACTGAGCAAATTGCGCGCCGTGTCAGCAACACTGCTTTCTCTCACCACCATCGCCTGGCGCCCGCAGGGGGCACTGGCCCCCTGCACCCCCTTTTGTGGCCGGCAAAATCGCCGCTGCGCGGACATTCGGCTTACCCCGGCGTCCTGTTCGGGTACCGCTCCGAGTCGGCTTCCTGCCTCCCGTCGCTCTGCCTGCGTCCTGCAGGCAGCCCCGGCCCGCCAGGCACGCCTCAACGATTTAGAGGCCACACCCACACCCGCCTGTCATATCTCAGCAAAAACATCAAAAAGACATACCAGACACAGAACATACAGCCACACCGAGCCACACAAAAAAATAGCCACTTGCAGCGAGGGCCTGCTCGCGTAAGACCGGTGAACCGCAGAAAGGAAGACAAGGTTATTCCGCCCGGACGGCGGAATAAGGCGAAACGAGGCATGGATGCCGAGTCGAGCCGGCCGCAGGCTGACTGCCCGGAGGTGAACGCAGTGCGCAGCACCGGTCGCCAGCGAAAACGGGGATTGCAAAGGGGGCGAGCCCCCTTTAGCCCGTTCACAGGCTGTGTAGCCACATTAGTCACCTCACTTCAGGTGAACGGAAACAACCACACTGCAAGTGAACGGAACAGTCACCGCAGTAACAGTCATCTGCCAGTACTGCGCAAATTGCGCGCCGTGTCAGCAACACTGCTTTCTCTCACCACCATCGCCTGGCGCCCGCAGGGGGCACTGGCCCCACCCCCTTTCGTGGCCGGAAAAATCGCCGCTTCGCGGACATTCGGCTTACCCCGGCGGCCTGTTCGGGTACCGCTCCGAGTCGGCTTCCTGCCTCCCGTCGCTCTGCCTGCGTCCTGCAGGCAGCCCCGGCCCGCCAGGCACGCCTCAACGATTTAGAGGCCACACCCACACCCGCCTGTCATATCTCAGCAAAAACATCAAAAAGACATACCAGACACAGAACATACAGCCACACCGAGCCACACAAAAAAATAGCCACTTGCAGCGAGGGCCTGCTCGCGTAAGACCGGTGAACCGGAGAAAGGAGGACAAGGTTATTCCGCCCGGACGGCGGAATAAGGCGAAACGAGGCAGGACGCCGAGTCGAGCCGGCCGCAGGCTGACTGCCCGGAGGTGAACGCAGTGCGCAGCACCGGTTGCCCGCGAAAAACCGGATTGTTAAGGGGCGGGCCCCTTAACACGTTCACAGGCTGTGAAGTCACATTAACCACATCACTGGAAGTGAACGGAACCTTCACATCAGTCCAGGTGAACGGAAACAGCCGCACTGCAAGTGAACGGAAATCCCCCCGGTGAGCGTACTACACTGCACCGGTCGCCCGCGAAAACGGGGATTGCAAAGGGGGCGAGCCCCCTTTAGCCCGTTCACAGGCTGTGCAGCCACATTTACCACGACACTGGAAGTGAACGGAAACAACCACACTTCAGGTGAACCTAAACAACCCCTTACTTTTTACCCCGCACCGCCACAACCTCCTGCGCCACATTATCCGGCGCCTCGGCATAATGGTGAAACTCCATACTGAACGTGGCGCGCCCCTGAGTCATGGAACGCAGAATAGTCGAATAACCAAACATCTCCGATAGCGGCACATCCGCCCGGACAATGCGGCTCCCAACCAGCTCTTCCATCCCCTGAACCAGGCCGCGACGTGATGACAAATCCCCCATCACATTACCGGCATACTCTTCCGGTGTTTCCACTTCCACATGCATCACTGGCTCCAGTAACACTGGCGATGCACGGCGGGCGGCTTCGCGAAACGCCATACTACCCGCCATGCGAAATGCCATTTCCGAGGAGTCCACCTCGTGGTAAGAACCAAAGGTCAGCGTGGCTTTTACATCCACCACCGGGTAACCTGCCACCACACCGGTTGCCAGTGCATCACGAATACCTTTTTCCACAGAAGGAATGTACTCTTTCGGCACCACGCCGCCTTTGGTGGCATCGGCAAAGGCAAAACCCGCGCCAGGTTCCTGAGGCTCAACGCTGATAACTACATGGCCGTACTGCCCTTTACCACCAGACTGGCGAATAAATTTACCTTCCACATCGCTTACCGCTTTACGCAGCGTTTCACGGTAAGTCACTTGCGGGCGGCCAATTCTGGCTTCCACGCCAAATTCTCGTTTCATGCGGTCGACAATAATATCCAGGTGTAACTCACCCATGCCGGAGATAATCGTCTGGCCAGATTCTTCATCTGTCCGTAACCGGAATGACGGGTCTTCTGCCGCCAGCCGCTGTAACGCCAGGCTCATTTTTTCCTGGTCGTCACGGGTTTTCGGCTCAATTGCCAGTGAAATAACCGGTTCCGGGAACACCATGCGCTCCAGAGTAAGTACCGCGGCCGGGTCACACAGAGTTTCCCCGGTGGTGACATCTTTCAGGCCCACACAGGCAGCAATATCACCGGCATACAGCACATCCACCTCATGGCGGTTATTGGCATGCATTTGCACAACACGGCCAATACGCTCTTTTTTGCCAGTCCCCGGAATGTACACCTGGTCGCCTTTGTGCAGCGTACCGGAATACACCCGGATAAAGGTTAACTGGCCCACATACGGGTCGGTCATCAGTTTAAAGGCCAGTGCAGAGAATGGCGCATTTTCATCGGCGGCACGGGTTACCGTTTTTTCCTGCTCATCCAGCCCACTCACTGGCGGAATATCCAGCGGCGATGGCATCAGTGTCACCACGGCATCAAGCAGCAGTTGCACACCTTTATTTTTAAACGCGCTACCACACAATACCGGCTGAATTTCACCGGCAATAGTGCGGGCACGCAGGCCATCGAAAATAGCCTGTTCAGGTAACTCACCGCTTTCCAGGTAGCTGTCCATCAAGGTTTCACTGGCTTCAGCCGCCGCAGCCAACAGGTTTTCCCGCCACTCACCGGCTAACGCCTTAAGCTCCTCTGGAATGGGTTCATAACGGAACGTCATCCCCTGGCTTTCTTCATCCCAGTACACTGCGTGCATCTTGATTAAGTCCACCACGCCGGTGAAGCGCTCTTCACTGCCAATGGGTAACGTAACCGGCACCGGGTTAGCATGCAGGCGGTCTTTCATCATTTGCACTACACGCAGAAAATCAGCACCCTGGCGGTCCATTTTGTTAACAAACGCAATGCGCGGCACATGGTATTTATTCGCCTGGCGCCACACAGTTTCAGACTGGGGCTGCACCCCGCCCACGGCGTCATACACCATAACGGCACCATCCAGCACGCGCATGGAACGCTCCACCTCTATGGTGAAATCCACATGGCCTGGGGTGTCGATAATCGTAATATGGTGTGGCTCGAAATTGTGGTCCATACCCGGCCAAAAGCAGGTAACAGCAGCCGATGTAATGGTGATTCCACGTTCCTGCTCCTGGGCCATCCAGTCGGTTGTTGCCGCGCCATCATGAACTTCGCCCAGTTTATGGCTCAGGCCAGTGTAAAACAGGATACGTTCCGTGGTAGTGGTTTTACCGGCATCAATATGAGCCGAGATACCAATATTGCGATAACGTTCGAGGGGGATGGGTCGGGGCATAATGCGTCCTTAGTCTGTAAGACCAGTTTTTCGCGCAGAAACCATTTTCTGCGCTTCATCAATGAAACACATCATAGTACAACTGTACGAGTATAATCGAACTATTATTATCATTGTTGTTATTTGTCAAAACTTACCACCCTGCATACATAGCAAGAGACAGGGTGTTCAGGTATATTACGCCCTCGCCGCTCGCGGCGGGTAACAGACCACAGGAAGCCTATGAAGCACCATCCCGAACGAGAACAAATTCGCCTTGAAAATGTCCTGCTGGCGCTGGGCAACCCTATCCGTCTTGATGTCGTGAAAAGCCTTGCTGAACAGGGTGAACAAGCCTGCGGCACACTGCGGCGTGATGTGGCGAAATCCACTATGACTCACCACTGGCGCGTACTGCGCGACAGCGGCATTATCTGGCAGCGCCCACAAGGGCGGGAAAATTTGATTTCATTGCGCCGGGAAGACCTGGATGCGCTGTTTCCCGGCTTACTGGAAACACTACTGAAAATTATTTAACTGCAGGTTTTGCCCCCTGAACCCGCACCTGCAACTGATGGCGTTCATTGTAGAAGCGGCGGTATGCCAGGTACCCGGCAAGAATAGTTGAGAGACTCGCTGTCGATAGCAGCATAAATGTCACCATTATCTGGTATTTAATTGCTTTTACCGGGTCAATACCGGCGAAAATCAGCCCGGACATCATACCAGGCAAGCTCACCAGCCCCACCGTTTTTGCTGAATCCACCGTTGGAATCAGCGCGGCACGAATACTGTCGCGAATTAATTGCGCCGAAGCCTGTTTCGGGGTCGCGCCCAGGCTGAGCATTTCCTGAATCCGCTGTTGTTCTGAAGAGAACCGCTGGCCGAGGTTGTTGTAGCATAACCCCACCGCCACCATCGCGTTACCGGCAATCATCCCGGAAATCGGAATAACCTGCATGGGCACAAAGGCAATCGACCCGGTAAACACCAGCACACTGAGCGTCAGCACTGCCCCACTGGTAATGGCCACGAACGAAATGACAAAGGCCTTATCAATATATTTACTGCGCTTTTTGGCATTCCACGCCGCATTCAGGCAGATAAATAACACCATCAGTACCGTCAGCAGTGCGTGGTTGACATCAAATATGTATTTCAGCACATAGCCAACGGCTACCAGTTGCACAATAGCCCGGGCAATGCTCCACACAATATCCCGCTCCAGCCCCAGCTTTTCTCTGTTACTGATGACTATTGCGACCACCACCAGCACCAAAGACAGCGCCAGCGATTCATTGGTGATGTTATGCTGATTCATGGCATCCCTCCTGTTCGCTCTGTTCCTTAAGGCGTGCCGGCAACGTAATTACATCGCCCAGTTCACGCAGTTCGCTGGTGTCGTGCGTCACCCATAACACGCCCAGGTGTTGTTCTTTTACCAACCCGGCAATCAGCTTATGTACTGTTTGTTTGTTCTCTTCATCCAGTGCGCTGGTAATTTCGTCCAGCAGTAATACCTGTGGCAAAAATTGCAGGTTACGAATCAGAGAAACACGCTGCTTTTCCCCACCAGATAACGACTGTATTGATTTTTCCAGGGTATCTTCCGCCAGGTTTACTGTTGCCAGGTCGGCGCGTAAACGGGCTTTATCCGGCTTTTTCTGGCGCAAAACCCAGGGAAACGCCAGGTTGTCATACACCGTGTCGCCAAACAGAGCCGGGGTTTGGGTGCAATACCCCACCGCCTGGCGCCAGGCTTCCGGCGTAAATGCGTCACTGGCGCGCCCGTTCAGTACCAGCGTGCCGCTATCGGGCGTGAGTAAGCCACCAATGATTTTCAATAAAGTGCTCTTGCCGCACCCGGAAGGGCCGGTAATCAGGCGGCATTCAGCCGCCTGTACCGCAAGGGAAACGTTGTCCAGAATAGACTGACTACCGGACTGATAACTGACATGCTGCACCGCCAATAAAGGAGAAGACGCCATTTTTCACCTGTTTTTACTGATGTTTTTCATCAGTATACCCGTGGTATGAAGCAAAATCTCTGGCGTTATTGAACCCGTTTTATGACAAAAGCAGGGGAAATCCTTGCTATAGTTATCGCGCGATGGTGGGGTCGCAGGCTTCACTGCCCCACATGTCACCATCAACAGCGCACACTGTTGATTTCATTTTAAGAAAGCCGGGAGGATATGCGGTGAATAAAGATCTTTTGCCTGCAGAGGGCGAATGCCGGTGCGGTAAAATCGCCATGCGTATTGATGCTCCGCCAATACTGACTATGGCGTGTCATTGCAGTGGCTGCCAGAAAATGAGCGCCAGCGCTTATTCTCTGACGGCCGCTATTCCACGAGATGCATTCTCTGTGACCCGTGGGGAGCCTGTTATTGGCGGGCTTCATGGTGAAGACGCGCGGCACTTTTTCTGCCCGTACTGCATGACATGGCTGTTCACCCGGTTAAACGACAGTTTGCCTTTTGTGAATGTCCGCCCCACTCTGTTTGCCAATCTTGCGTGGTCAACACCTTTTATTGAAACCTGGACCCGCGAAAAACTCCCCTGGGCGAAGACCCCGGCGGTACACAGCTTCCCGGAGTTTCCACCACCAACCTCATTTAAAGGCCTGCTACAGGCCTACGCGCAACATGTTCAGGCGCAGGCATAAGCAATGTGAGTCCGCATGGCTGCCGCAGGTGTCTGCGGCAGTATGTTGTTTATTGTTCAGCCTGTTGTGCTGGTCGTTATAAGCCAGGTTGGTTGGGTAATTTTTTAATATTAACAGGCAATATTTTCGGCGGGAGTATTACGCATTATTTGCACGGTCTTTTTCATTTCTGGCGCCAGCCACCGGTCCTCAACCCAAAAGGCTACTTCGCGGCGCAGCAGTGTAACGGCCTGAACCGTACCCGGAGCCAGGCGGGAGGTACCAATCAACTCCAGCGCCTGCGCTGCCAGCAAATATTCAATGCCCAGAATCTGCCAGGTGTTATCGCACACCTGCAGGAGCTTGAGTGCCGCACTGGTGCCCATACTCAGGTGGTCCTCCTGTAAACCCGAGGTAATGTAATTATCCAGCACTGCGGGTTGTGCCAGCCGCCGGTTCTCGCCACACAGAGATGCCGCCACATACTGGGCTATCATCATGCCAGAGTTAACCCCGGGTTTTGCCACCAGAAAAGGAGGTAGTTCACTAACCAGTGGATTAATCAGCCGGTCAAGGCGGCGCTCTGCCACACTGCCGGTCTCCGCCAGCGCAATTGCCAGCAAATCTGCAGCCATCGCCACCGATTCACCATGTGGATTTGCCTGAGAAACCACCTGCCAGTTACCTGGTTCGCCCAGCACCAACGGGTTGTCGGTTGCGGCATTGAGTTCCTGGTTCACCTGAGTTTCCACATGACGCCACTGCGCACGGCAGGCACCATGAATTTGCGGAACAGAGCGCAGACTGAGTGCATCCTGGGTACGTACCCCCTGGTTTTCAGCCAGCCAGGCACTTCCATGAAGCATTGCACGTAACCGCTGGCCGGTGGCACTGACATCCGGGCTGGATTTCAGCGCCAGCACACGTTCATCGAACGCTGCCAGTTGGCCCTTCAATGCTTCTATGCTCATGGCCCCGGTGACATCGGCCCAGTCCATTAACTGTTTCGCTTCACCCAACGCCAGGCAACTCAGCCCTGTCATGCAGGGTGTGCCATTCACCAGGCACAGGCCATCTTTCGCCCCCGGGTTCACCGCATCAATACCCTGCTCTGCCAGCGCATCGCAGGCCAGCCAGCGTTTCCCTTGCCAGTTCACAAAGCCCATGCCCGTCAGGGCCAGACCAATATGCGCCATATGGGTCAAATACCCGACAGAACCCTGGGAAGGCACTTCCGGGGTAATGCCTTGATTGATAAATGCCAGCAACGCCCGGACAACATGGGGAGAAATACCGGAATACCCCAGGCTGTAGTTGGCCACTGCCGCACACATAATGGCCCGGGTCTGCACCACACTAAGTAACGGCCCGACACCACAAGCGTGGCTCATCAGCGTGTTACGCGACAACTGGCTTAATGCCTCTGGCGGTAAAATCACATTGCATAACGCTCCCAGCCCGGTATTAATCCCGTAAGCGGGCTGGCCGCTGGCGACAATTTCTTCCACGATTTGCCGGGCATTTTGCATGCGCTGCCATGCTGCTTCACTTAACTGCAGTTGCGCGCCATGCTGTGCTACGGCAACCACGTCCTGCCAGGTGGCAGGTGTGTCGCCCCACTCTCTTATTTCACTCATTAATCTTTACCCCATTCGGGAAATAAACTGGTCGAAACGCGGGCTGACATGCCGGGTAAACAGCGTATCCGGGTCTCCTTCGCACTCAATATTGCCTTCATGCATAAACACCACCCGGTTTGCCACATTGCACGCGAAGCCCATTTCGTGGGTTACGACCAGCATGGTGCGCCCTTCATCGGCCAGAGCACGCATGACATTGAGCACTTCGCCCACCAGTTCCGGATCCAGTGCCGAGGTAGGTTCATCAAACAAAATCACTTCCGGATCCATTGCCAGCGCACGGGCGATGGCCACCCGTTGTTGCTGACCACCAGAGAGTTGTTCCGGGTAGTAATCTTTGCGGGCGTACAGACCCACCTGGTTGAGCAAATGTTCAGCCTGCGCTTTACACTCCGCCAGCGGGCGTTTCAGCACATAGTGCGGGCCTTCCATGACGTTTTCCAGCACAGTGCGGTGCGACCACAAGTTAAAGCTCTGAAACACCATGGCAACCCGGGCACGTAACTGCTCAATTTGGCGACGGCTGGCAGAGTGCCCGTACCGGTGTGCTTTGGCATCGACAATAATGGTTTCCCCGGCAACCTGAATTTCACCGGCATCAGGTACTTCCAGCAAATTAATGCAACGCAAAAAAGTACTTTTACCGGACCCGCTGGCACCCAGAACGGAAATAACATCGCCTTTGTTGGCAGACAGTGAAATGCTTTTTAAAACAGCATGGTCGCCGAATGACTTGCGGATATTCTGCACAGCCAGTACCGGCTGCTGGATGGCGGTCATGATTTTTCTCCCTTACTGCTGTTCAGCCCGGCAGGTGCATTGGCCGCAGCCCGCGCCTGAGCCCGACGAAAATTCGGTGTGAGGGCGTTTTCCAGCGCACGCCAAATTTGCACTATCAGGAAATTCAGAATCAGGTAAATCAACGCAGCACAAACAAACACCTCCATGGTTCGGTAGGTGCGCTGAATTATTTGCTGAGCCACGCCAGTGACATCCCACACCGTAACAAGGCTTGCCAGCGCAGTGGATTTCACCAGTAAAATCGCTTCTGTAGACCAGGCAGGTAATGCATAACGCAGCATAACCGGCCCAATTACCCGGCGAAATAACAGCCAGCGCGACATGCCACAGGCTTTTCCCGCTTCAACCTGCCCGGGGGGAACTGCCAGCAATGCGCCACGCAGAATTTCCGCTGTATAAGAGGCGGTACACAATGCCAGCGCCAGCACGGCACAGGTAAAAGGTTCACGCAGAACCGGCCAGACAAAACTGTGGCGTACTGCGCTGAACTGGCCCAGGCCGTAATAAATAAGAAACAACTGGATGAGCAATGGGGAGCCACGAAACACCAGAATGTACAGCCGGGCGAACCCGCTAAGCAGCCAAAAGCGGCTCATCCGCATGGCAAGCACTACCAGTGCCAGGCAGCCGCCTACTGCCAGTGAACTGAAAAACAACCCCAGGGTGACCGGTAAAGCCCCCAGCAGTTTCACAAAGGTTTCGCTGAGAAACGCAAAATCAATCATCGCCACTCCCGTTAATACTGTGCGGCGCCATGGCCTTGCCAGCCACGCCCCATGCGCTGTTCAGCCCGTTTAAACGCGCTGTTGGATAACACCGTCAACACCAGGTAACAGCCGCCACCCACCAGGTAGAAAGTGAAATAGTGGTGTGTGGAACCTGCCGCCACCTGGCTTGCCCGCATCAGCTCAACCACCCCGGTCACTGAAATCAGCGCGGAATCTTTCAGGGTCATTTGCCAAATATTGGACATAGCCGGTAAGGCATAACGGATAATTTGCGGTGCAACAATGCGGCGGCGAATACACCAGGGCAGCATGCCCATGGCCTGCGCGGCTTCAATATCACCGTGGGACACGGCGAGGCGCGCAGCACGGAACACTTCCCCCTGATACGAGCCAGAAATCAGGCCAATTGCCAGTGCACCAATCAAAAAAGGCGGAACTTCAATAAAACCGCTGGCACCAAACAGATGGCCCGCCCAGGTCACAACGCCCGAGCCGCCGAAATAAAACAGGTAGAGAATCAGTAGTTCGGGGATACCACGAAACACCACCGAGTACCCTTCTCCGGCGACACGCATTAGCTTAACGGGTGAAAGCTTGGCGGCGGCAACACCACTGCCCACCACCGCACCAACCACCAGCGCTGCCAGCGACAACAACAAGGTCGTGCAGGCGGCGCTTACAATCAGCGGCCCCCAACCATTTTCGCCAAAACCTAATAAGGCCATCATGTTTGTGCCCCTCTTACGGCGTCACGTCCGTTTTAAACCATTTCTCACTGAGTTTTTTCACCGTGCCATCAGCAAGCGCGGCTTTGATTGCGGTATCCAGTTTCGCCTTCAGGTCGGTATCGCTTTTACGCACGCCCATCGCTTCCCCTTCACCCCAAATTGGCCCACCCAGTTTCGGGCCACTGAACGTGAGATCTTTGTTTTCCGGTTTACCCATAATCGAGTTGGCGAACGTGACATCATCAAACACGGCATCAATACGTTCCGCCTGCAAATCGAGAATGGCGTCTGCTGAACTGTTGTATTCACGTACCGTGGCAATATCTTTGAAGTATTTGTCGATAAATGGCGTGTAGACCGTACCGGAGGCAATTCCGATGGTTTTGCCTTTCAGGGCCGCACGCAACCTGGCTATGGCCGGGTTAATTTCTGCCGGGTTGTCGTGCAGTTTAATCAGTGCATCTGCCCCGGTGGCTTCTGGTAACAGATTCCCTTTCAGGGTAATGAAGCTGGCCGGTGTCTGTGCGTAAGGCACCGTAAAATCAATGATCTTTTTACGTTCCGGGGTAATAACAATGGAATCCATGATGACATCGGACTTCCCTGCCTGCAGCCCGGCAATCATCCCGTCCCAGTTCTGCACGCTCAGTTTGCAGGTCACTTCCATGCGTTTGCATAAATCCGCCATCAGTTCGGGCTCAAAACCGCTGAGCTTCCCGCCCGGCAACGTCATATTCCAGGGTTCATAACTCCCTTCGGTGGCGACAGTAATCGTTTTCCACTCTTTTGCCATTGCTGGCGTGCCGGAAAGTAGTGCCGCAAGCGCCGCGCTACTCAGTAGTAAACGGTAAACAGAAAGTACGTTCATCTGATGCTCCTGAAATAACCGGGTCGCTGACGCCGGTAACAACTGAAATGGGCTGGTGCCTTAATTTCCGGCACAAATGACTAAACATGTATATACAAGAAAAAACACAAAAAAGGCATTAACTCATAACAACTTGGGTTAATGCGCACCTGAGTGTGTCTTTACTTGTACATACAACTTAGCAATTGATATGCCACTTCGAAGAAACCATCTTATTTCATTGAAAAACCGCGGGTTCCCAGGTGAAGGTGCACCACCGGTTGCCAGTCAACCCGGTAATAACGCACCAAAGAAACGCATCCGCACCATAACAAAGCAGTAAAAATGGCGCACAACAGGGCAAAAAAGTGTGCCCCCACCATCCAGACTGGTGGTGGGGCGACAAACAACAGGCGGGGTTATCTGGCGTGAGATTCTTCCACTGCGCGCGCACTGGTAACCAGAGTTTCAAGCAGGGATTTCAGTACTTGCTGAAGTGCGGCCGCACGCTCTTCCTGCCAGGCGAATGGCGGGGTTTCATCCATATAATTACATTGTGCCAGTTCAAGTTGCACGGCATGAATATGGTTAGCCGGGTCGCCATAAGCGCGGGTGATATGCCCACCTTTGAAGCGGCCATTGATTACCCAGGTGTAAGCCGACTGGGCTTCACAACACGCACGCAGCGCCTCACTGACAGCAGGTGCGCAACTCGCGCCCTGGTTGGTGCCAATATTCAAATCCGGCAGCCGCCCGTCGAACAGGCGGGGAATAACCGAGGCAATAGAATGCGCGTCAAACAACAGCGCATAGCCAAAACGGGCTTTGATAGCAGCCAGCGTATCGGCCAGTTGCTGGTGGTAACTCTGCCACACCTGCTCCAGGCACCACGCGCGGTGCGCTTTATCTGGCTCCTGCCCCGGGCGAAATACCGGCTCGCCATCGAACAACGTATCCGGGAACAGGCCAGTGGTGGCACTCTGGTACAACGGCGTGTCATCAGCCGGGCGATTCAAATCCACCACAAAACGTGAATAATTAGCCTGAAGAATACTGGCCCCCATTGCGCTGGCAAAAGCATAGAGCGCCGGAATATGCCAGTCGGTATCGGGTAATAACCGGGCACGGTCTGTCAGCCCGGCTTCAACTTCCGGCGTCAGCGACGTACCGGCATGAGGCATGCTAATCAGCAGCGGAGTGGATCCTTCATGAAATAACCAGGGTGTCATACACTTTCTCCACGGTAAACCACCTGGCAGGGTAACTGCCCACCAAGCCAGTAAGCCAGTTCAGCGGGTTGCTTAACTGGCCAGTGAACAAAACTCGCCAGTTTCCCGGCCTCCAGAGACCCACACTCATGTTCCCTGCCCAGCGCTTTTGCCCCCCAAAGAGTAACCCCCGCCAGCGCCTCTTCCGGGGTCATGCGGAATAATGTGCAGGCCATATTCAGCATCAGGCGCAACGACAGCACTGGCGATGTGCCAGGGTTTAAATCACTCGCCAGCGCCATTGGTACGCCATGCTTGCGAAATAACTCAACCGGTGGCATTTGGGTTTCACGCAGCATGTAATAAGCGCCAGGCAACAATACCGCCACAGTGCCACTTTGCGCCATGGCAATGACGTCGTCTTCGGTAGCATATTCCAGGTGATCGGCAGAAATAGCCTGGTAACGGGCCGCCAGGCTGCTTCCGCCCAGCGAGGAGAGTTGTTCAGCGTGCAATTTAACTGGCAGGTTCAGTTCACGGGCAGTATTAAATACCCGGGTGATTTGTTGCGGCGAGAATGCCAGATGTTCACAAAAACCATCCACAGCATCCACCAGCCCTTCCCGGTGCGCGGCAGGCAATAAGGTCTGGCAAATGTAATCAATCCAGCCATCCGCATTGTTCTGGTATTCCGGCGGAACGGCATGAGCAGCAAGAAACGTCGCCTGGATATCGACAGGCTCCAGTTGCGCCAGTTGGCGAATTACCCGCAACATGCGCAACTCACTGTCACTTTCCAGCCCGTAGCCAGATTTTATCTCCAGCGTAGTAACGCCTTCCTGGCGCAGGCAGCGCAGGCGCTCACGAGCCGTGGCAAGTAACTCTGCTTCACTGGCCTGGCGCGTGGCGTTCACCGTGGAAATAATCCCCCCACCGCTGGCGGCGATTTCAGCGTAACTGGCACCATTAAGGCGCATTTCAAACTCACCACTGCGGTCACCACCAAATACCAGGTGAGTATGGCAGTCAACCAGACCGGGGGTAATTATCCCGCCATTCAGCCGTTTAACGTGCTGTGGCTGGCAATGGCCTGCGTTCTGTTCTTCGCCCACCCAGACAATACGCTCGCCTGCCACCGCAATCGCCCCTTGCCTGATAAGGTGGTACTTACCGTCTTTGAGCGTGACCAGGTCCGCCCCGGTCCACAGCGTTTCGCATTGCAACATTGTCTTGCCGCCTCCAGATGAGTGTGAATGATAGTGGCTCAACATAATTCGGGTGCAGGCAAACGGCAAAACAGTGCGTAATCCATGTATAACGAATTAAGGCAGCGCCCGGACGGGCTCCCCGACCGCTGCACAGACTGAACCGGCTCAAACAACCTGCCTGCAATTAAACTATGAAGGGTATACAGCACAAATCAAAGTATGTATATGTATATACAACCACAGAGACAGGGGATCAAGCATGGCAAGTTTTTATGCTGCACGGGCATTGTTGCCCGAGGGCTGGCGAACGGCAGTACGCATTGAGACAGAATCCGGGCGGATAACCGCCGTCACACCAGGCAGCCACAGTGATGGCGCCACGCCGTTACAGGGGCTGGGTAGTACCGGGTATGGCTAACCTGCACTCCCATGCTTTTCAGGCAGCCATGGCCGGGCATGCTGAGGTGGCGGGTAACCCGCAGGACAGTTTCTGGACCTGGCGCGACGCCATGTATCACCTGGTTGGCCGCCTGACCCCGGAACTGATGGCTGATGTCGCCACCTGGTTGTACGTCGATATGCTGAAAGGCGGTTATACCCAGGTGGCGGAATTCCACTATCTGCACCACCAGCCCGACGGCACGCCTTACCCACAGGACGACATGCTACGGGCACTGATTCAGGCAGCCACCACGGCAGGTATCGGGCAGACTATGCTGCCAGTACTTTACCGCTATGCTGGTTTTGGCGCACAGCCGCCGGTTGAAGGGCAACGGCGGTTTATTCAGAGCACGGAAAGCTGGCTGGAACAATACCAGCGCCTGTCATCTCTGACTGCGGGCAACCCGCTGCTTAACCAGGGGCGTGTGTTTCCATTCGCTGCGCGCCGTAACCCAACAGGACATGGCACAAGTTCTGGCCAATACCCCGGCTGATGCCCCCGTGCATATTCATATTGCTGAGCAGCAAAAAGAAGTCAATGACTGTCTGGCAAGCTATGGTGCGCGCCCGGTCGCCTGGTTACTGGAGAATATGCCGGTAGATAAACGCTGGTGCCTGGTTCATGCCACACACCTGGACCAACAGGAAATTACCCGGCTCGCCGCTACAGGTGCTGTTGCCGGGCTTTGCCCCACCACCGAAGCCAACCTGGGCGATGGTATTTTCCCGGCGACGGACTGGCTGGCAGAACAGGGCCGCTGGGGGATTGGTTCCGACAGCCAGGTTTCACGCAGTGTGCTGGAAGAATTACGCCTGCTGGAATACAGCCAGCGCCTGCGTGACCAGCATCGTAACCGGCTGGCTCAGCCTGGCGCGCCCAGCGTGGGAGATGTGCTTTACACCCAGGCCGCTATGGGTGGCGCACAGGCCTGTGGCGTTCAAATGGGCCAGCTGGCACCCGGTATGCGCGCCGACTGGCTGTGCCTCAATGCCGACTACTGGCCGCAAAACCGCCCGGACGACCAACTGATAAACCGCTGGTTATTTGCCGGGCAACGTAGCGAGATTCGTGATGTCTGGGTAGCCGGGCAGGCCGTAATTCGTAACGGGCAACACCCGCAGGAAGCCATTTATGCAGCCCGGTTTCGCAACGCACTGGAGGCACTGCAATGATTCAGGTGTGGTCGGTTGAAAACTTACCCGTAACGCGCTGGCGCAATGGTGGCGGGGAAACCCGAGAAATTATCGCCATCCCAGGCCCTGAAGGGAGCGACTTTTTGTGGCGGGCCAGTATTGCCACACTGGATAAAGACGGGCCATTTTCCCACTTCAGCGGTATTGACCGGGTAATTACCCTGCTGGAGGGCACGGGTGTGACACTGACAGTGGATGGTAAAGACATTCCCCTGGCGTTACACACTCCACTGGCTTTTTCCGGCGACAGCACCTGTACGGCACGCATCACCGGGCAGAGCCAGGATTTTAATATTATGACCCTGCGTGGAGCCTGCAACGCATATGTGGAAGTGGTAAACAGCGCACAACAGAGCCACAGCGGTGTTTGCCTGGTGCTCAGTGGCGAGTGGCAGTTAAATGGCAGCAAACTGCTTGCCGGAATGGGTGCGTGGTGGCACAACGAGCACAGCACTATCCGCCCGGTGTCTGCGGGCGGAAAGTTACTGTTTTGCCGTATTGAGGAAGGTTAACCGTGGCCTTTAAACCGGCCCAGTAGTTTGTAGCGTGTACCCGGGTACAATAACCGGGCATAAGTGACCACACGGTTATCACTCCAGGTCTGGCGGCGAATCAGCAGGCAGGGTTCCGCCGCATTCATTTCCAGCAACTCGCGCTGTGCGGTGTCAGGCATTATCGCCTCAACAATATGTTCCCCTGCCGTTAATGGGGCCACCTGCATCAGATAAGTGTAGGGCGTAAGCGCCATAAAATCTTGCGACAGGTAATCCGGTGCCACCAGTGGGTTGACCAGGCGGTCTTCCATTTGCACCGGAACATCGTTTTCGTAATGCACAATTACCGAATGGAAAATCGCCTGGCCGGTTGCCAGGCCCAGGACCGCCGCCTGAGCCGGGTCTGCCTGAATTTCGCTCATGCCAAGCACCCGGCAACTGTGGCGATGCCCGCGCTGAGTAATTTCTTCGGCAATGTTGTGCACTTCCAGCATGGCAGTGTAGCCTTTCATTTCGGCCACAAATGTCCCCACGCCCTGCATACGCAGCAGGTAGCCTTCACTGGTCAGTTCCCGCAGCGCACGGTTGATGGTCATGCGGCTGACTCCCAGCCGGGCGACCAGTTCACTTTCAGAAGGCACACGCTGGCGCGGCTTCCACGCCCCTTCGTTAATCTGGCTGATAATCGCCTGTTTCACGCGCTGATAAATGGGCGCGGGTTGGTCACCCATGGCACTGACCAGTTGTGATACGGCGGTTTGCTCTGTCATAGCGGTTCCCTGCATTGTCCGGTTGATACGAGTGTAATCCCCTTTATTGAAGATGTATATACATCCACACAATGTGGGTACATGCCCTTACTGCCCCGTTACTGTGCAAGTGCGCATCATTGTGGCGCAACCTAACTCGCCACCAGACAGGTGGGGAAAGCTGCGGCCCTTGTCACAAGCTGAACACAGAGAAATTAAAAAAGCTGGCGTGGCTTTTGCTAAATACTTTACCAGGATGTATATACAAGACTATACATGGCTAACACCAAAATTTATCCGCGGCAATTACGCGATACCAAGACAGAGGAAATGATTATGAGCAAACCCACCAGTCAGTCCGTTGCCCGCCCGGTCCACGCCCCTAAGGGCACTGAGTTGCATTGCGCTAACTGGCTGATTGAAGCACCGTATCGCATGATTCAGAACAACCTCGACCCGGATGTTGCTGAACGCCCGGATGGACCTGGTGGTATATGGCGGTATTGGTAAAGCGGCCCGTAACTGGGATTGTTTTGATGAAATTCTTGCCAGCCTGCGCCGCCTGAAAGCAGACGAAACGCTGCTGGTGCAGTCTGGCAAACCGGTGGGAATCTTTCGCACTCACACCGATGCCCCCCGCGTGCTGATTGCCAACAGTAACCTGGTTCCCCACTGGGCAACACTGGGAACACTTCCAGGAGCTGGATAAAGCCGGGCTGATGATGTACGGCCAAATGACTGCTGGCTCGTGGATTTACATCGGCGCACAGGGCATCGTCCAGGGCACCTTTGAAACCTTTGCTGAAGCCGCACGCCAGCATTAATAACGGCAGCCTGCGCGGTAAATGGATCCTGACGGCGGGTCTTGGCGGCATGGGGCGGTGCGCAACCCGCTGGCAGGGGTGATGGCCGGAGCCTGTGTACTGGCTATCGAGTGCCAGGAATCACGTATTGATTTCCGTCTGCGTACCCGTTATGTCGACCATAAAGCCTACACGCTGGATGAAGCCCTGAAGTTGATTGAAGACGCCACGGCCAAAGGGGACGCCATCTCGGTTGCGCTGCTGGGGTAATGCGGCTGAGGTTGTGCCGGAGCTGGTAAAACGCGCCAAAGCCGGTGGCCCGAAACCGCACATTGTTACCGACCAGACGTCAGCACACGACCCGCTCAATGGCTATTTGCCGGTTGGCTGGTCCGTTGAAGAGTGGGAAGAATTACGGCAAAACTGACCCGAAAACAAGTGATGCAGGCCGCGCGTGCTTCCATGGCAGAACATGTTAAAGCGATGCTCGATTTCTGGCATATGGGCGTGCCCACGGTGGATTACGGTAATAACATTCGCCAGGTTGCCAAAGACGAAGGGGTGGAAAACGCCTTTGATTTTCCCGGCTTTGTCCCCGCCTACATTCGACCGCTGTTTTGTGAAGGCAAAGGCCCGTTCCGCTGGGTGGCGCTTTCCGGGGACCCGGAGGATATTTATAAAACCGATGCCAAACTGAAAGAACTGTTCCCGGACAACCACGCACTGCACAACTGGCTGGATATGGCGCGTGAGCGTATTGCTTTCCAGGGGTTACCGGCGCGTATCTGCTGGCTGGGGCTGGGTGAGCGCCATCTTGCCGGTCTGGCCTTCAACGAGATGGTACGCAACGGCGAGCTGAAAGCGCCGGTGGTGATCGGCCGTGACCACCTGGATTGCGGCTCGGTTGCCTCTCCTAACCGTGAAACAGAATCCATGAAAGATGATTCAGACGCGGTTTCCGACTGGCCGTTACTCAATGCATTACTCAATACTGCCGGTGGCGCGACCTGGGTCAGCCTGCATCATGGTGGTGGTGTGGGTATGGGCTTCTCTCAACATGCCGGGGTGGTGATTGTGTGCGATGGTAGCGAAGCCGCTGATGTGCGCCTGGCACGCGTCTTGTGGAACGACCCGGCAACTGGCGTTATGCGCCATGCCGATGCCGGTTATGAAACAGCTATTGCCTGCGCACAAGAAAAAGGGCTGGACCTGCCGGGTATTCTGCCAAAAGCGTGATTCACGCCCGTTAACTTGCCCGCTATATGCGGGCAATTTCCCCCACAGTTAATGGCTTTCCGGCAACACGATATCGCTGCCTGCCAGCGTGCCCATTTCGTTGTATATCGCACAGGCGGCATCCACCAGTTGCATGGCCAGCGCCGCACCACTGCCTTCACCGAGGCGCATATCCATCACCAGGTATGGGTCCAGCCCCAAATGGCTGAGTGCGACACGCGCGCCACGTTCAGCGGATAAATGCGACGGGATCAGGTACGGTTTTACTTCCGGTGCAATACGGCAGGCCGCTAACGCGGAGGCATAAGAAAGAAAGCCATCCAGTACCACTGGCAACCCACAACTTGCCGCACCAAGCATTACCCCGGCCATGCCGAGCAAGTCAAACCCACCCACTTTGGCAAGCACATCCAGGCCATCCGTTACATCGGGTTGGTTTACGTGAATCGCTTTACGCACCACATCCACTTTATGGTGTAACTTCGCCAGCGGGTAGTTCGCGCCCACGCCTACGGTTTCCATTGGGTCTGCACCGGTCAGTACGCTGACCACTGCAGCGGCAGGCGTGGTATTGGCAATACCCAGCTCACCTACACCAAACAGCGTCACGCCATCGGCCGCCAGTTGGCGTGTGAATGCGATACTTTGCTCCAGCAGGGTTTGCGCCTGCTCACGGGTCATCGCAGGCTCTTTGGCGATATTGCCGCTTCCCCGCGCTACCCGCATATCCACCAGCCCCGGAATCGGCTCGTAATCAATACCGGCATCCACAACATGCACCTGTGCGCCAGCCTGGCGCGCCAGCACACATACGCCGGTGTTGTGGCGGGTCATGTTGATAGCCTGAATCCAGGTGACCGCTTTGGGTGATACCGCAATACCTTCTTCATAGACACCGTGGTCTGCACACATTACCACCATCGCTTTACTGCGCGTGTTGATTTCACCTTTTAACCCCGGGCAACCGGCCAGTTGAACGGCCAGTGCTTCCAGGCGCCCCAGGCTGCCCACCGGCTTGAGCAGGCCATCAATGTAAGCCTGTGCTTCATGCTGACGCGCACTGTCCAGCGCCGGAATGGCCAGACGTATTTCAGGGAGTGTTTGCATATTCTTGTTCTCGATTTGCTCAAAAGACACTGACTTACAGCAACGCCAGCAGGAAAATCACTTCACCGGCTTCAATTGCCGCCCCCAGGGTATCGCCGGTTTGCCCGCCGAGGGTACGTTTCAGCGCCAGGCCCAGAACATATACCACAGCGGTCGTGATAAAAAAGGCCACCAGCCCGCGCCAGGAAAGCAGCACAGAAGCTAACACCATACCGGCCCCTAATGTAACCAGAGTTTGCACCCCATTAACCTTACCAATGAATAAGTTACCCAGGCCATTTTCCCGGGCATAACGCTGGCGGAACATCAGCAAAACAACCGCGCTGCGCCCGGCCAGGCAGGCACTGGCAAGCACGGGCAGTACCGGCTGCCCACGCAAAGCCAGTTCGCTAATCACCAGCACTTTCGCCAGCAAAATAAACACCAGCCCCAGCGCGCCATGAGTGCCCAGGCGGCTGTCTTTCATGATCTCCAGCATGCGCTCACGGCTACGGGCAGAAAAAACAGCGTCACAGGTATCTGCCAGCCCGTCGAGGTGAAAGCCCCCGGTAAGCACCGCCAGCGCCAGTACGGCGAAAAATGCTGCCAGCGGAGTGCCACTACCGGGCTGCAATACCAGAAACACCACTCCCGCCAGCGATCCCAGCAGCAACCCCACGAGAGGAAAAGTTACAATTCCGTTCACATACTGCTTCACGTCCAGGCTCTGATACCAGCGAGCACGCACTGGCAGGCGGCTCATAAATGCGAGCATCGCCAAATACAACTGAATCATTTAATTTTTACTCCAATCCCTGACACCACCAGCCAGACGCCATCTGCCGCCTGAGCCAGCCGTTGATTAACCCGCCCTGCGATATCCCGAAAATGCCGGGCCAGGCGGTTTTCCGGCACAATGCCCATACCTACTTCATTCGTCACCAGAAATATCGGTGCCGGGCAGGCTGCACAGGCCGCGATAAGCTGGTCGATTTGTTGGTTTACTGCTGCTTCAATAGCGGCATAGTTCCATGTTTCCGGGTCCTGCTCCCCTCCTTCATCAAACATCAAATTGGTGACCAGCGTTGTCACACACTCCAGCAAGATGGCCTCACCTGGTGGGTTAGCCGGGGTAATAAAGCGCCCCAGGTCGCGCCAGGCTTCCACCGTGCGCCAGTGTGCCGGGCGCGAGGCCTTATGGTGTGCCACCCGTTGCGCCATCTCGCCATCAAAAATTTGCGAGGTGGCAATGTACAGCACCCGTGAAGCGGCCTGGGCTGCCAGCTCTTCTGCCTGGCGGCTTTTGCCACTACGGGCACCGCCGGTTATCAGCATCATACGACTGGCTCCTGGTGTTGGTTCATGATGTGGTAAATTTTTTCGATATCAATGTGCTGGCGCATGGCGGCGGCCAGTTGGTCGAACTGCGCCTGCTTGTGGCGGGCGTAGTCCGGTATTTCACCTGGTAAAGGTGCCAGGCTCTTACGCTGGCGCAGGTTATCCAGCAACCGGCGGGTAAAGGCGGCGTTATCAAACACACCATGCAGGTAAGTCCCTGCCACGCGCCCGCAAGCACTGACAGCGCCATCAAGAGCAAGCCCGTGCTCTGCGCCCAGTTGAAAGACAGGCTGAGCCTGGTTACCGCGCTGGCTGGTGCCCATATGGATTTCATAGCCACTGACGGGTAAATCGCCGCAACCCGCCAGAATAGCCGGGCAGCGCCGCCAGGCAATGGCCGCTGGCCCTGTACGGTCACTTTGTCATGGGCAAACTGGGTAGTGATATCCAGCAGCCCTAACCCCGGCTGGCTCCCCAGTCTGGATTCCACCTGGTCGACAATCGTGTTGCCCAACATCTGGTAACCACCACACACGCCGATAATCGCGCCTCCGGCCTGGTGCCAGGCGAGAATGCGTTTCGCCATACTGCTCTGGTGCAGCCATGCCAAATCCCCCAGGGTATTTTTGCTCCCCGGCAGAATAACTAAATCTGGCCCGCCAAAATCTTCCGGGTCGCGCACATAGCGCACCTGTACATCGGGCTGGAAAGCCAGCGGGTTAAAATCGGTAAATGTTGGAAATATGCGGCAAATGCACTACCACAATATCCAGTGCCTTATCCTGGCCGACCTGGTATCTGGCACGTTCCAGCACCACGCTATCTTCATCTTCCAGGTCAATATCCAGCCAGGGCATCACACCAATGACGGGTACACCGGTCAGGGCTTCTATTTGCTCAAGGCCAGGTTGCAACAGCGCAACATCACCACGGAATTTATTAATGATGACGCCTTTGACCCGGGCGCGCTCTTCGGGTTGCAGCAACGCGAGCGTGCCATAAATCGCGGCGAAAACGCCGCCCCCGTCGATATCTGCCACCAGCACCACCGGGCAGCGGGCAATTTCTGCCATGCCCATGTTGACGATGATCCGGTCACGCAGGTTGATTTCAGCCGGGCTGCCCGCACCTTCCAGCACAATGGCGTCGTATTCTGCCGCCAGGCTGTGCCAGACATCGCTGATTTTCTGGCGCAGACGCGGTTTATACTCGTGGTAAGTTACGGCGTCCATATCCTGCGCCACCTTGCCCATCAGCACGACCTGGGCTTTGCGGTCACTGGTGGGTTTGAGCAATATGGGGTTCATGCGCACATCTGGCGCAATACCGGCGGCTTCCGCCTGAAAAAATCTGTGCGCGCCCCATCTCTTTGCCGTCTGGCGTAACGCCTGAATTCAGCGCCATGTTTTGTGATTTAAACGGCGCACACGCCAGCCCGTCCTGCACCAGGATACGGCACAGCCCGGCGACCAGCACACTTTTTCCCGACATCTGACGCCGTGCCCTGCAACATAATGGATTTACTCATGCCATCTCCTTAACCGCCACAGACGGGTGCCGGGTAAAAATCCCCCTGGCGTAATGTCATATCCAGTGCGGTTGTCATTTGCTGGTCACACCGCATCGCCAGGTTGAATAACAATGAAACCCCGATTGCCAAAGAACGGCAGACACAAGGGACGTTACGATACCCAAACCGTAATGTCTGCGCACGGTAAATTTGCCGCGGGTTCGTCCTGCAGAATAAAAATACAGCGCCAGGCAATGTGCCGGACCACTAAAAAGGCCGCCGTTTTACCTGTTGCTCCATGATTCACTCCTGATATCCCATTGCTTATTGACCAGAATGGTCGAAAAGTAGGGAAGCGGTTCATCGTCCAGCACCGCAGACAAATCACGCCAGCTACGCTCACCTGGCAAGGTGGCTTCGGCCATCATCACTGCATGGTCAATAACACCGCAGGACTGCAACAGCGCTTTCATTGCCGGAAAACGCCCGTAGACCTTCATCATTACCACGCAATCGTGGTTATTCAGGGTAGTGCGCAGGTGTTGCTCGCTGTCGGAACAGGCAACAATGGCCAGTGACTGCTGGTCCATTGCCAGCGGCAGTGCGGCGGCAGACGCAATGGCTGAAAACGAGGTCACGCCCGGAACAATTTCCAGCCAGTCCGGGCGGCCAAGGCGTGCCAGTAACCACACCCAGGTGCTGAACAACATGGCGTCGCCCAGGGTAATAAACCCTACCTGTTTGCCCGCCTGCGCTTCGCGAGCCCAACGTGCCGGCCACTTCATCCCAAACCGCTGCTTTGGCATCGTTATCTGCACTCATCGGGAAATGGCAGGTGTGCACTTCGGTGGTTTCACTCAGCCAGGGGCGCACAATACTTAGCGCCAGGCTGTCTGCGCCTTTACGCCCGGCCGGAGCATACAGGCAATCCAGCCTGCCAAGAATTGCGCGTTGCCCGTACCGTCATCAGGTCGCTGGCACCAGGGCCGGGGGCTAATGGCATATAACCGCCCACTCATGCCGCCACCTCCTGGGTACCCGCCGCCAGCGCCTGCTGCAAATGGGTAACAAACTGGCTGCGGATCGCCGGGTTTTCCCCCAGCCCCTTGCAGGCACACTTGTGCTGGAATGCCTGCCGCGGCAAAACAACTTTTCCATGAATCGGTGTGCATCGGAAGCCATATCGTTAATGGCGTGGTCACCGGCCACCAGCATTAGCGGCATCAGAACCACCCTGCGTACCCCCTGCTGTTGCATGCTGTGAACCAGTTGCCCCACTTCCGGGTAACTTTCCACCCGCGCCAACCCGGGCAGGAAAATGGCAGTCCTGCATCATATGATCAAGGCAGGCATAAGCCGCAAACGCATGGTGGCTGGCACCGTGCCCCATAAACACCTCACTTGTTCGTCGTCCGCTAATGGCGGCATCTGGCTGCGCAGTGCCGCCATCAGTTGCTGGTAATCTTCAAAGGTGCTGAGGCAGTGGCGAGCCAAGCACCAGTCGTGCGAAATGCCCCTGCCACAGTGCGGTATCCCGCACCACTTTTTCGTACTCGTCGCCATTAATAATATGCCAGCGACTGAATGGCGACATCCTGGTAGCCTTGTTCAGCCAGTTGCTGCAAAGGCCTGCGCGGGTGACGGTATCACACCAGCCCGTCGCGCCTTGCCAGTTTGCGGATAATCATGCCCGGAGGTAAAAGCGCGTAACAGCGTGCGGTCCGGGCAACTGGCCGCCAGCGCCTGTTCACAGGCAACAATATTTTTTTCCAGTGTATCTGGGTAGCTGGTGCCAAAACTCACCACCAGTAATGCTTTTTTCATACTGTTGTTCTCCTGTTACTGAGCGCACTGGGTTGCGGGTTAACGGGTGATGCAACCAGCCCTGCAGCTTGCGGGTAAAGGCCTCCGGCCCGTCCAGGCACCAGGGCTTCCGGCACAAGTTTCCCGTGGCCGCGTCACCACAATGCAGGGAATGGCGGCCTGAAGAGCCGGTACAATTTTTGTCGAGGTAGCCGCCCCTGAATGCAGACTCTTTGGTAATTACCACATCGGGTGCGCAAAACTGATACAACGCCTGGTTAAAGGCTGCGTCGAACGGGCCTTTCAGGGCAAAAAATATTCTCCGGGCCAAGCCCCAGTTGCTCACACTGTTCAATGACAGAAGCCACGGGAAGAACACGCACCAGCAGGTGTTTGCCCGGGCAACCCTGCCTGCCAGCGGGCCAGGTCTTTACTGCCTGTGGTTAACAACACGCGCGGGCCAAGTGCACCGGCAACACCACAGGCTTGTTCAATATTTGCCACCCTTGTGTAATAACGGGTGAGAAACCGCAATCCAGCTGGCTGGGGCGGCGATAACGGCTGTAGGCGATACCGGTTTGCTGGCAGGCCAGCCAGGCATTACGGCTGATTTCCTGGGCATACGGGATGGGTGGCATCAACCAGCCAGTTAACCCTGCGGCTTGCAAGTAATTCAGCCCAGTTGCCCGGCATCCAGCCGTCCGCACAACACGGAACCTTTGCGCACCGCGAAGCCAGCCGGGCTCCGGCCTCCGTCGCGACAGACAGGGTGTAAGGCACTGCCGCCATTTCCAGTTGCTGGCAAATTGGCGTGGCATCGCTGGTGCCGCCACAGAACCGAGGACATGGTTCACAGGCGGTAACCCCCGCGGGGTTATCATCAGCCCGTCTTTGACATAGGTAGTGGCATTCCCCACCACCACCAGGCTGGTCATATCGACAGGGGCGTAATCCAGTATCCGCAAGGGTTGTCAGCCCATTTTTCTTCTTTCTTGCGCCCGGCGGCCTCACCACACCAACCCGGAGTAGCCGGGTTTTTCACCGTCATCAGCAAATCAAAGGCGCGCGCCAGGTGGCCCTCACTGCCCGCGGCTGCGCGGGTTATAAAAGCAAATCACAAAATCGGCTTCCCCCGGCGGCAATAATGCGTTTTTCAATCACGGGCCAGGGCGTGAGTAAATCGCTCAGGCTGATATGGCAAAAAGTCGTGCATCAGGGGAGCGCGAGCAACGCAGCCGCCGCAATGCTGGCAGTCATTCCGGGTACTACCCGCACTTCAATACCGGCCTGTTGCTGGCTCACCAGCTCTAAAATCAGGCCAGCCATTCCGTAAATACCGGCATCACCGCTACTGACCAGAGCCACATTGTGGCCTGCTTTGCCAGGTCAATGGCCGTTTGGCAGCGCTCGATTTCTTTGGCACATACCGGTTTTAATCACCTGCTTATCACCAGTAAACGCTGCTTCACCAGGTGGGTGTAGGTTTTGTAGCCTACGATAATATCTGCCGCCGCCAGCGCTTCAGTGGCTTCGACAGTCATCATTGGCCTGCGGAGCCCGGCCCTATTCCGATTACGGTTAACATTAGTGTACAACCCCTAAAGTCAGGGTAACGCCTTGTTCACGCAAGGTTTTCCCCCAGTAAATGACCACCACTCATCAGCCAGGCGACCGGGCCGGAAACACTGCCAACACCCCGCGATTTCGCGCACAAACGCCGAAACAGGGAAATGCGCTTCGCCAGGTTGTAGTTCACTTGCGAGAAAAAATTTCAAACGGGCGCACCTGGTAACATTGCGCAAGTGCCTGCAGGCCGGGTTCGTCCTGTTTCAAATCGATACTGCCAATAGGCCCGTAATGCGAGTGAATCCAGGCGGCGGGCCTGCAACTGTTCAGCCAACAGCTTGTGCAGCACAGTGAAAGGCGTATTCCGGCGGCAACCAATACCCGCGACAATGCGCGCGGGGAACCAGTTTAAAGACCGGGCAGTTAACTTCTGGCAGCCTGGCGCCGCAACGTGACACACACCAGCGCATCGAGCCGGGGTAACGGCGCTAGAGCTCGGCCACGTTGATAAACCCGTCAGTGGCCCACCTGGTGCTCGTTGGCTGGCAAAGTCATCATCCCACCACAGCTCCCACCCGCTGCCCCGCTGACCAACATTTGGTTGATGGTTTTTACTCCATCACGCAGGTTTTCCATCCTGGCGTCCAGTTGGCTTGCCAGGGTGTCAAGAGCCGCCAGGCCATTCACATCTGTTGCCGTGGTAATGAACGGGGGTCTGCGCCCAGTACACCAGCCAGGTAGCAGGCCAGAGCATTCGCCCCGCCCATATGCCCGGAAACCAGACTAATCACATGCTGGCCGCGCTCATCAATCACCACGACCGCCGGGTCAGACATTTTGTCTTGCAGCAGTGGCGCTATCATGCGCACCCGCAATGCCTGTCGCACCAATAAAAATCATGCGGAATGCACCGGGTACGCGTCTTTTACAGTTTGAGCAAAACTGCCACCTTCATAACGGGCGAAACCCTTTTTTCAGTAGCGGCTCACTGGTAAAGCAGGTTACTGGCAATACAGCCCGCAGCCGTTCTGCCAGCGCCACGCCACCTGGCGTCAGGACAGAACAACACCCAGGATTCAGGCCTGACGGTATTCATGGCTAAACCCGGCATCATAAAGTTTGGAGTAATGGTATTCCTCGCCCAGAAACGCCTCCCGCACCAGTATCAGTGCGGTTTTGCGTATTCCGGCGGCCCCTCACCTTTTCGCTGATATCCGCCAGTGTCCCCCCGCACTACCCCGGACGCTGCCCGGCCAGGTGGCTTTGTACACCACCGGCCACTGGGGTTTGTGGTGGGTAACCGCCTGCTGTCAGGCGCTCTGCCACCCGGTTAATTCGCTGCACGGACAAAAAAAATCGCCATGGATGTCTGGTGTGCGGCAAAACTCTCCAGTTGCTCTTTCTCCGGCACGGGTGTGCCGCCCTTCCAGGCGAGTGATTATCAGGCTCTGGGAAACTTCCGGTACGGTGTATTCCACGGCCGAGATCCGCGGCGGCCCCCAAAAAGGCACTGACTCCCGGCACCACTTGCCAGCTAATGCCCCGCGCAGACAGCATTTCCCCCTGCTCACGCACCGAGCCATAGAGCGATAAATCCCCCGGTTTGCAGGCGCACCACACACTTGCCATTGCGCCTCACCCGGTCTGCCATCAGGCCAATAATGGCTTCCAGCGCCAGGCTTGCGCTGTCGTGGCATTGCGCCTGAGGGCACCAACTCAAGCAGTTCCGTATTAATTAACGAACCTGCATAAATGACGATATCGGCCTGCTGTAACAGCCGGTAGCCCTTCAGCGTAATCAGCTCTTTGTCGCCGGGGCCTGCGCCAACAAACCAGACGCCCGGAAATACCGGTTCAGCCATGGTTGCCCTCCTTCAGGCAGGAAATCACAAAGGTTGGGTTGTTCGGTTTGAAATAGTGCCCTTCTCCCAGCGCCACCATGGATGACGCCTGGAGCTGAACACACTCCAGCGCACAGACGGGCAGGCTGCCAAGCAGTGTGAGCGCCTGCATCAGGTTCTCATGCAGAATAAAAGTCATGACCAGGCGACCACCGGAACTAAATGCAACATCGTCGTGTCGTG
>JAJHIY020000154.1:0-42081 GCA_022114975.2 Lampris megalopsis
CTGTACTCCTCTGGGCCGACATATTGCACTCTCCTCCGGCTTAGGTTCCAAATAAATAAAGTAGCATAAAATGAAATAAAAATGACAGTGTGCTGGTCGGAGCTGACAGGATAAGCAGCTCAATCATCAACCTGCTAGCTGTCAGGCTGATCTCCATCCCATGTTAAAACACATCTGCTCACACATGCAGGCAAACACAGGCTCGCTTGCTCTCTCTCTCTCTCTCTCTCTCTCTCTCTCACACACACACACACACAGACACACACCTCTCTCTCCCTCTCGCTCTCTCTCTCACACACACACACACCTCTCCCTCCCTCTCTCGCTCTCTCTCACACACACATATCTCTCTCTCACACGCACCTCTCTCTCTCTCTCTCTCTGACACACACATCTCTCTCTCAATCTCTTGCTCTCTCTCTCTCTCACACACACACACACACACACACACACACACACACACACACACACACACTAATTACAGCAGTATAATACAAGGACATCCATAGACACATGGCAAGATGTAACTGCACAGTATGTATGTATGTATGTATGTATGTATGTATGTATGTATGTATGGTATGCATATACTTACATGCATTTACACACAGACACGAAGTCCTAGATTACTAATGGATCTTAAGTGATTCCTACAAATGAATCCTGTAGTGGCCAGAATACATGAAGGGACCCCGCTCCTCTGCGTCTCCTGCTCTGCTCAAGGTGGAACGCTGAGCCCTCTCTCCTCTCCTCTCCTCTCTCCTGCCTGCCCATACACACTGCGTTGGTTGGTGGGGATGTACTTAGCAACAGATGACTGACACTGCTGTCAGAGAGGGTAGCAGTCACACGGCTGTTCCCCTGATGGCTGGTTGCAAACACAATCTGACACAGCGAACAGTATCCGCTTTCTCCTGCAGCCACTACACTTCATACGGTTCACATGGGTTTCACATGATGTGTGTGTGTGTGTGTGTGTGTGTGTGTGTGTGTGTGTGTGTGTGTGTGTGTGTGTGTGTGTGTGTGTGTGTGTGTGTCAGTAAAAGGTAAATCGAGCGGATACCAGTGCATACTGAGGGATGACTGAAACCTGTCACTCTGATTTTCAGAGGTCACATAGTTTCACATGTGAGTCCTTGTGTGTGAGTGTGTGCACGCTGTTGGTGTCTTATTAAATGTGAACACGCGTGTCCGCACCCTGTGTGTGGAGTCGATGTCTTTGTTCAAAGCAGCGACGTGATCCGGGGTTAGCGCCGCTGTGCAACACAGATGTATGCGTGGACGTACAGCATCCCGCATGCTGCTGGTCTGCTGGTCTGCAGGGCTGCAAGACATGATGCAGGGAGAGGAGTGGGCGTCTGACCTCCCAGTTATGGAGTCAGGGATAGCACAGATGAGAGCAACACCATTAACATTAATACAATGTAGACATGTTTTAGAGCCCTTGAAAAATCTGGAAAATTAACAAAAAAAAATCCTTTGTCTCCATCTGATTTGTAAATACTATGTTCCTGTAGCTAAAAATCCACAAATCCACGCACAACACATCACATAAGAGCACGTGCATTTTTGACAGATACTGTAATAGCTCTCGAATCTCAAGTCCTCACTTAATTAACCTAACAAAAACCTAACAGAAACCTAACACACACACACACACACACACACACACACACACACACACACACACACACACACACACACACACACACACACACACACACACAAAAAGGGGGCATTCCACTCAAATATGTGTGTGGGAAAAAAATGCAGCTGGTTGGGTTAAAATATAACATTGCTCTTAAAGTGCAGGCGTGCAGACAGAGAAAAATGGAGTGAAATGGTGAACACTTTAAAAAAGAGGCCTTTAATTGGGAAGAATGCGTTTATATTCATACAGCATAATTCTGCTGTAATGAAGCATGATTTGGATCCATTTTGTTTTTCAAATAATGTGCACAATAAAATTCTTTTCTACAGTTATTGCTTTTATTTGACCTTCATTTTTTTTTTTTTTTTTTTTTTTTGCTCCGTATGGACAGGATGAAAACACACACGACTTCTGCTCGTTTACCTGATTGGTATCCTCGGTTTATGACACGTCAGATATGAGCACATCACAACAACAATTACTTCAGCCGTATTCCCCCTAATGCGGCGCAACTCCGCATCTCCCACAGACAACATGAAGCGCGAGCCTCGTCATAAACTGTCACAGCCGTACGTCCTCGGGCTCATCACGGTGTCAAAGCGGCCACGGGGCCTCTCTCGTGAAACAACACCAACACAAGCATGACATACATCCACCTACCTAGCTCCTCTTCCTCATCTTCCTCTGTGGACCTTAGAAGCCCAGGACTCCCAGCAGAGCAACACAGACGCTCCCCACGTTCTCGGTTAAATACAGACACGCCACAGACACCAACGGCACCGCGCGCGCTCCCAGCTCCCGTCGCTCTCCTCCCGCTGCCATAGTGTGCCATCTTTTGGCTAGACAGAGAACTGCCTTCCACACGCCCCCCCCCCGCGTCTTGTGCAAGGGAGGGGGGGGGGATCATGAAAACCTCTGAAATTCTGTGGGACATACCCGTTGCTGTCCGGAAGTAGATACATCCCGTGCAACGGAAGTAGATACGTCCCGTGCAGGAGATGTTTAGAGAGGATTTTTTCCCCCCCTGAAAACTCTTTTAACAACACCGCAGTCTATGCAGGCTCAGCTGCAAAAACATACGACTTTGCTTTCTGTCTCTTATATGACTATGAGTGTATAGTATCATGAAGCCGATATCTGAAAATAATTATAATAACTGGAAACAATTAGCGTTTAAACTATATTTAATGTTAATGTGTACAAATTTAGCTTTTTTTTGGTGCATATTATGCACATAATGGTGTATGAGCATGTAAGTGATGACGTTCCTGTGTGTGTGTGTGTGTGTGTGTGTGTGTGTGTGTGTGTGTGTGTGTGTGTGTGTGTGTGTGTGTGTGTGTGTGTGTGAGTGTGTTCAGCTGTGTGGGTATGTCGGGGTGTGTGAGTGAGGTGGATGCAATAGAGGCAGAGGATGATAGAATCACGCATGCATACGCGCACATTCACACAGCAAAATAACGGAGAGATAGAGATATTCACCTTCCAAGGGTCACTCTACTTCCTGGCTCATTAAAAAGAGCCCCATTAGCAATGTTCCTTAACAGCCTAACTGCCATCAGATAGACTCGCATGAAGTGTGTGTGTGTGTGTGAGTGTGCACGCGCGTGCGTGTCTACAATGGATAGTAGCAGCATTTCGGAGGCCTTAAGGCTGCCGAAGAATACATTAAACAGCAAAGTGCCCCTCTCCTCTCCATAACTGACTCCTGCTGGGACTACTTACCATGGCTGCTGTGAACTTCTCCAGCCAGGTTGTCCAACACTACTATATACAAATCATGTCGTCACTTAAATGCTCCCGTGTATATCTGTTCACCCTTTAGGATAGAACAACCAGAAACCAGCTACCCTGCGGGGCCATTTTATTGGGCCTCGCAAGGAAAAGGGTCTATTTTAGGGTAAGGACTTGGTTTTAGGGTTATGGTTAGAATTAGGGTTAGGTTGAGGTTAGGGTAAGGGTTAAGGTTAGGCATGTAGTTATGGCGGTTAAGGTTAGGGTTAAGGGTTAGGGATGTCAATGAATGGGAGTCAATGAGGGGGCCCCACAAGGATAGAGAAATACAGTGTGTGTGTGTGTGTGTGTGTGTGTGTGTGTGTTATTTTAGCCTGATAAAAAGCATATTCCATCAACACACTATGGGCAAGGTCACCGGAACGTAACGGGGGGCAGATTGGTAAAACAAAACCGTATAAGAGATCTTCAAAGCTCATCCCAGAGCAGTCCAGATTTGCGCAATAATTATCTCCGGGAAATGATTGCATTTTAATGTGTTTTTAGGTTACCATGCGAGACAATAAAAACGTATCTCTTATTTTTCACTTACTGTGCTACTGTGCACATCATTATCTCGACAGAAGAAGTAAATTGAATGGTAATCACTGACCGAGGCACAGTTTTATCCTTATGGCCCCATAAAGTAATGATTGAGGTGAGAGTGGTAAAGGCTATTCTTAGACCAGCACTGAAAGTCAAGAAATATCTCCAACTTCTCTCTCTCATCTCTGCCCCTCCCCTCCCCTCCCCCCATAACATCCGTCCTGCTGTCGTAATGAGCTGGGTCAGTGTCAGGGACGGACACAGTAGGTTGCATGTTTGTTTGCATGTGTGTGTGTGTGTGTGTGTGTGTGTGTGTGTGTGTGTGTGTGTGTGTGTGTGTGTGTGTGTGTGTGTGTGTGTGGAGTACGAGCATGTGCGCGCTCAAATTTATTTGGCACATATGTGCATGCGTGCATGCACTTTTCATGCGTGCCTCCCGCGTGCACGCTGACACCAGTCATCCATTATATGTGAACCTGGACACGAATACTTAACCCATCACGGGTGCCAATAACAAGGGGCCCATAGAAAATTACAGGGGAATTTAAGTCTGCTGGGTAATGGCATTGGCACCGACACTTTGCCAATAAGCATTTAGCGGTGTGGTGGTGTGACTGGCCTGGGGTGTCCGGGATGGGGGGTGGGGGGGCACTGACACGTCTCTCTTGAGTCTGTCTGGACGGGAGATTGGCCTGTCTGTCAAGCGGCCGGGCCCCTGCCATTACCCATGATCACCCCCAGCTCTTCCTACCCTTTTAACCTCCTCTTACTCGGCTCTCTTTATCCCCCCCCCACACACACACACTTGTGTCGTCACTCTGTATTTCCCTCTTCACAACTACCTCTTATAGTAGTTCCCTTTTCTCTCCATAGATCACCCCCCCCCTTCACAGTAGCAGCTCTCTCCGCTGCCCCCTAGCCTTCGGGGTAGAGTGATGGGGGGGCACAAACAGGAGATGTGCTCAGGGGGCTGTCCCCATCCCCAGCTTCACCATATGTTCTGCTATAGGCTGACCTCCCCTGACCAAAAACACAAAACTAGAACTAAAACATCTCCCGTGAACAAGAACAACTGGGACTGTTCACTGTCAGGGGGGAGGGGAGGAGGGGGCGACAGGGGGGGAAATGCTAAAACTGTCTGGTGATTGGAGCACAATGGTCATTTTCCCCCACGAATAAGCTCTTCCGTGTATGATCTGAGAATGAGTTGAATCAACATGCCGGCGTTTACCAAACCCCTGTGATTTAGGTAGGAGGCGAGGGGGGGTAGGAGGGGAGGTAGGAGAGGGGTAGGAGAGGAGGTAGGAAGGGTAGAGGGGGGTGGGGGGGTGTATGTGAGCTTCAAGCTGCTGTAGAGGAGATGACGAGTACCGGACGGCGTTGGTGTAGAGAAGAAGGGAATGGGGAAATGGAGGGAAGCGGTGAAAGGGGGATGACCCCTCTCTTAATCCGCCGCGATGCTGATGCCAATTGTTCGAGCGTCTGACCGATAGAATAGATTCTCAACTTAACGGCTTTATGCCACCCCCTATCTCTGTCTCCTCCACACATCCTCCTCTCTAATTCCCCCCCCCCTACTCCTTCCTTGTTGTCTTCTTCAAAAGCAGCGAAGGGAAAGAGGGGAACAAAAAAAGGAGGTGGGGGGGGGGAGAGTCAATGAGAAAAAGTAAAGTGCATAAAAGCGACAGAAAGATTTCTGGGGTAACGTGAAATTTAAGCTGTGAGACGCAGCCACCGGCATTAGCTGGTTAAGTATCAGCAGCAAAGAGGAGTAATGAATGTGGAAGGGGAGACATATGAAATGTCATTAATGTTAATTCTAATCACTTTTTTGGCTATTAAGCACAAATTAGTGGAGGCAATGTTAAATGTCATGGTCTGTCCTGGGATTCACATGAGAGAGGGTGGAGGGCAGAGAATAGGTTCTCATTTGCATACGTGAGAGATCCAACCTAATTCTGGTAAGGACTGACGGAAAGTGAGGCAGGGCCGTAAAGCGGTGATGATGACACACGGCTCTTAAAAACACAAACGCTGTCTGGCAGCTGATTCCTCATTGTTCCAGCTCAAGGTTATTTTCTGGAGCTTGTCGTTGGGACCGTCACTCCCTTGAATAATTCCGCTCAGGCTTCCCCCCCCCCTCGCTTTAAGGTTTGTGCTATTTAAGACCAATCATGTCAATGTGGAGAAGAATTAATCCCGCTTAAAACATATTACATGACAAGAATGTATGTTAACACCCCCCCCCCCCGTGATCTGGTCTCCAAAACACAGACTTGCGTTTGTGCACAAAATATCTAAAGATGGCGGGGCTGCATAATTGCGAGCTACGACTTCATTGTCAGAGACGCTTTTCATCGTGATCGCAGTCGAGTGAGTATTTATTTTTGTGTGCGTGTGTTAAAATGTGCAACGCTTCACAGCACACATTCAAAACAAAGCGAATCCATCCGCCGTGTCAAGCTGCCGATTGCAGAAGTCAGATTAACCTCCATGAACCACGCAGGCCTTCGCATCCACGTCCGCATTGTTTTAACGGTGACGTGCGGTCATTGGGAATATCCTGTTTTTTATTCCAGCCGCTTCCCCCCCCTTCTTCTTCTTCTCTCCGGTTGCAGCGACTGTGGGAGAGTAAATAACATTTGATATGCATAAACAGCCCTTACTATTCATTACTGTCAGAGCGTCAGAGTGCAGGAGGCGGAGGTCAGCATGTGAAGGTCCTCCTCAGGCTGCAGAAGCGCCTGTGGTAGCTGTCACTCCTCCAACTCCCCACCACCACCACCCCCACCAACCCTCCTATCCCCCTCCCTGCTCGCCCTCCACACACTCTCTCTCTCTCTCTCTCTCCATCTCAACCCCTCACTCCCCTATTAGTACAGGCTCCGGGTCATAACCTTTCTGTGGCATTTTGTGATTCCAGAACCCTTTGATTAGTGCAATATTTACATATTTCACAGCGGAGAGGGCGTTTTTGTGTCGCAGACACTTGAAGTGTTGTAAATGTGTTTGGCCTTTTGCCTGGGAATGTGGAGGAGTAAGGTTCCGGCGGTGGTAATAGTCGAGGCTTGCTGTGTAGATATATCTGGTAGCGTGTTTTAAAGTATATTTGCCTGCCACCCCCCACCCCCCCGCCACCACCTCCTCCTCATCCTCCACCTACACAGAAGCAACTGCCGTCCATACACAAGTGTCATTCGGTGTGAGACGTGGCCCAGGTCCTCCTGAGGACAGCCATTTTAGCAGCCATTAGAGGCTAGCGCGCCCTGGTGGCAGATACAGATCATGCCCTCTGACACACAGACACAGCCTCAGAGCTGTAGAGGGCTGCGTACAAGCGGAAGGGGAGATGGGTCTACACAGGGAGCAATACTATACTCCACTCTCCACACTCCACTCTCACAGAGACAACACAAGGGGCTCCAGGGGTGCACCGACAGGATGTGAACACCCACCAAAAGAGTACACTCTGGCACACTGAGGCGTGCTGCAACCACCCCCATCTAATGCTGCGTTCCATTCAACGTCCGAGGTCGGAATTTCCCACATGGAATTTCCGATTTCCGGCCTCCAAGCGTTCCAGGTGCACGATACCAAACGTAAACAAAAACATGGCTGACCGTGTGACAAACTGGTGCTTTTACTGGTAAATGCATAAACAATTGAATTGTCAGCAGTGCAGCCTCCTTGCATATATAAACGAACAACTTTGTGCAGAGATCACTTCCAGAGATTGTTTACCATAACTAGCTACTTAATAACATTGTCGGACATATTTTGACATGCGGAACAGATTTTACTATGATAGCATGTAACATAATTAAATACAAGCAAATATATTTGACGTTGCCTTCGTTGATGGCTTACAATTAACACTGTGCGCCTCCACGGGTACTGTCATTGTGTGACGTCAGACAACTGCTTCTCTATGAAGTCGGGATTTGCCCCGAGTGGCGATCAATTGTACTTTTTGTAGTAGGAAGTCGGAAAATCTCCACTTCCGAGTTGTCTGGAAGGCAGCATTAGACAGTGGCGTTCATAGAGGACCGAAAGTAACCCTAACCCGTCCATCGGTTGAAGGTGTGTTGATCAGTAAAGTCAGTTGTTCTGGTGTTCAGATAACACCAGTGAGGCTGGTTTTCTATTCTGCCGGGAGGTTACCTTTACATTCACCCGTCATTCCAGTAAGTCCAGCCGGTAAGTCAGGGAGGTTGTATGCTGCGTTCCAGACAATTTAGATAGTTGGAACCTGCAAGCTTCTACTAGGAAATTTGCATAGGAAGGCCACTCGATGTACCCTACTATATCTTGTAGTTAGTCCGGGGGGGGGTAGAAGGGAGAAGTAAGAAAACGACATGTAAAAAGGGAGGGAAATAAACAGAGCTGATGTGGACGGTTACTGAGCAGTCGTGTCGTTTCTGCTGTATGATTATGTGGATAAATAACAGTGGCGACGAGGTAAAAGCAACACTAAGAAATAACTGACCATGTCGGGATCTACGTGAGCGACACCAAGGGGAAAGTTACATCACGCGTGAGTAGGCGGGCGGCGTAGCCAGCGAGAGTGAAACCAGGTGAAGCGTCGGCGAGAAAACGATGTCATTGGAAAGTGGACGCATTTGATCCAACTTCGGAAAAAAAAGATGGAGTAGAGACGTGGACAGACTGGAGTTTTATTTCGAGGAAAATGAGGTAACGGAAGAAAAGACAAAACGGGCCATTCTTCTTTCTGCGTGCGGCAGCACACTGTACGGGCTAATAGTGGAGCTGATTGCGCCACTGAAACCTACTGAAGTCCCGTTTGCGGTGCTAGTTAAACGTGTAGGGGGGCATTTCCATCTCAAGCCACATGAAATTGTGGAGAGATTTAAATGTCAGTGTTGTGCAAGAGGGACGGGTGAGGCCGTTTTGTCATATGTGGTTAGATTAAGACATCACGCCACACAGTGTGGCTTCGGGAATACATTAGAGGAGCGACTGAGAGATCAGTTCGTTTGGGGCACAGGCTGTGAACGGATGCAACGCCGCCTACTGGCAATGTCTGATTTGACATGGAAGTCTGCCCAGGATACAGCCGTAGCACTGGACGCCGCAGATAAAGGCGCACAAACCCTGCAGCCTGTACCCCAAGTTAATCAGGTAGCAAACCCAGTGGCCGTTACACATGCACGATAAGGGACAATGTCAACATGCTACCGCTATGGGGATCCGCACACAGCTGACAACTGCAGGTTTAAGGACTTAGAGTGCCATTACTGCAAAAAAAACAAAAACGGGGGCCCGACCGCAGACGACGGTTCGCAAGAAAATCCTTCCCTGCCCCCCACTTACATTTCGCGCGTCATATGCAAACAAGCTATACAGTCAGAATTTGCAGAGACTGCAAGCTGACTGCAAACTTAGCTTCAACTTGGTCGAGCGTCGCTACAGACAGCTGGCCGTGTCTGCGGGTGGGAAGCCGGATGTGGGTATTTGTCCTGGTCGTTGCACTAGCGCCTCCTCTGGTCGGTCGGGGCGCCCCCCGGATCGGCAGAGAGGGGGTGGAGCAGCGACAGGGACGGCTCAAAAAGAGCGGGGTAATTGGCCAGATACAATTGGGAAGAAAAAGGGGGGAAATGGAAGAAAAAAAACTTAGCTTCAAGACTGGAGCAATATCCCTTGACACGAATCGAGGAGCTTTTTGCCGAACTGGCAGGAGGCAGAAGCTACACCAAACTAGACATGTCTCATGCCTATCAACAGTTGGTGTTGACGGAAGACTCAGGCAAGCTGGTGATTATTAACACTCACAAGGGGTTATTCCAGTACTCACGTCTCCCTTTTGGAGTTTCATCAGCCTGTGCAATTTTTCAGAGGACAATGGAGAACTTACTGGCTGGGATCCCACACACAGCGGTATACCTGGATGACGTGCTCATCACGGGAGCGACAGAGGAAGATCACCTTCGAAATCTTGACCTGGTCTTAACACGACTAGAGGAAGCAGGACTCAGGCTGAAAAAGTCCAAATGTGAGTTCATGGCTCCAGCAGTTGAATATCTTGGACACAAGATATCTGCCACTGGTCTCCAGCCCATGGAGAAGAAAGTAAGAGCCATCAACGAGGCCCCAGAGCCCAAAAATGTAACTGAGCTGTGGGCTTACTTAGGAATGATTAATTACTATGGGTGGTTTCTTCAGGATTTGTCATCACTCTTAGCCCCACATCATTATCTCAAGATAGGTGTAAAATGGGTGTGGGGATCTCAACAGCATGTAGCATTCAAGAGGTCCAAGGGCCTACTGTCAGCATTGACACTGCTGGTACAGTATGACCCCCAGTTTCCCCTGATCATAACATGTGACGGCTCCCCGTATGGAGTTGGAGCAGTGTTGTCACATAGGATGAAGGACAACTCATCCTCTTTGTCACCAGCAGAAAAGAACTATTCTCAGCTGGAGAGAGAAGCGCTAGCTGTAATTTTTGCTGTGAAGAAGTTCCACCAAAATGTGTATGGCCGTAACTGCACCATCCAAACTGACCACAAGCCCCTACTGGGTCTGCTAGGTAAGCTTAAAAACATTCAGCCAGCTGCATCACCGCGCCTTCAACACTGGGCACTACTACTGGCTCAGTATCAGTACGTCCTCAGATACAGGCCAGGACCCTCCATTGCAAATGCTGATGGCCTCAGCAGGCTTCCCCTCCCAGAAATGCCCAAGGACACACAAAGGCCAACCGAGCTGACATGCTTATTGAAACAGCTTCAGACTGCTCTGATTACCAGTCATCAGCTGAAGCAGTGGACTTGTAGGGATCCTTTGCTTGCTATAGTGTGTTGCTTCATCAAAGAGGGATGGCCTGCCACCTGTTCAGCTGAGGTTTGACGTCTGTTCCTCCGAAGGCAGGTTGAGCTCTGTGTAGAAGATGGTATTCTGCTCTGGGAGCTCTGTGTTGTGGTGCCACCACAAGCTCGTGAAACCCTGCTGGGGGAGCTTCATGAACCACACCCAGGAATCTCGAGAATGAAAGCAACAGCCAGAGCTCATATGTGGTGGCCTTAATTGGATAATCAAATAGAATTTAAAGTGCAAGTCTGTACCACATGTCAACAGGTATGCAACACCCCTCCCCAAGCATCGTTCTCACCTTGGGATGGCCTGGCAAACCATGGACACGCATTCACATAGACTATGCAGGTCCTTTTCTGGGGGAAGATGTTCCTAATAGCAGTAGACGCATGTTCAGAATGTCTTGAAGTTTGCCCTGTCCGAATAGCCACGTCAGCAGCAACAATCAACAATTGAGCACCTAAGGGAGATTTTCAGCATTCATGGGCTTCTCCATATGGTCGTGTCAGACAATGCTGCAATTTTCACAAGAGCTGAGTTTAAGGGATTTTTGACATCCAATGGTGTAAGACAAATAACATCTGCCACTTACAAGCCTTCCACAAATGGGTTAGTTGAAAGAGCTGTCCAAACAGTTAAGAAGGCCCTGAAGAAAACCATGGGATCAGCAGGATCGCTAAAGACGCACATATCAAGGTTCTTGGCAGCATACAGATAATCACCACATGCAACAACAGGCAGGTCACCAGCAGAGATGTTATTCGGCTGTCCTGTCAGAACAAGGTTTGACCTGCTAAGACCGGATGCCCATGGTAAAGTATTCCAGAACCAAGTGTGCATGATTTGTAGAAAAAAACAGCACCAGGCCAACCAGAACACTGGCATCAGGTGCAGAAGTGTGGGTAAGGGATGTCACAAGCCATAAGAAACGGCTACCCGGGGTGGTGATCACAAGCACAGGTCCCCTCTCCGACAGAGTGGAGGTGGAAGGCCATGTGCTTAGACGTCATGTGGACCACCTATTACTAAGAAGAGAGTCAGACAGACGCCACCCGCTCAGTGAAGACCAGCGGCAAAACCCCGACGCCAACTGGGACACTGATGGCTGTGGAGCTGAGCAGTCAACTCAGCCACCGTATACAGAACCCGAGGACCAGGTATGAGGACCAGGTACAACGACCACAAACTGTCGGGGGTGGGGAGTGGGGTGAAGCTAAGCAGCCACCTCGATATTGAGCCTGATGTTAGGGAGGAGGAAATAGGGTACGAGAGCCCTCGCCGTTCCTGTAGGTCAAGGAAACCCCCCCGAAAAACTTGATTTGTAGTTAGAGTGGCCAGAACTTGTTGGGGCACAATAATCCCTGTTCTGAGTCCACCAGAGCTGGGGCAGTCTACCCCCACTCTAAGTTAGCTGCTTCTATATTGTTCTTTCAGCGAATATGATGTTATTTGGTTAGACCCATATTTACTCATCTGTGAGTGTTCGTGGGAGTTTATTTCAAAGTAATGGTTATGCGCAACGAGGGGTGGAGGGATGTTATATCTTGTAGTTCGTCCGGCGCCCACTAGGGGAGCTGTAGAAGGGAGAAGTAAGAAAATGACATGTAAAAAAGGGAGGGAAATAAACAGCGCTGATTTGGACGGTTACGGAGCAGTCGTGCCGTTTCTGCTGTATAATATGGGGATAAATAACAGACCCCCCCGGCCCATCGGCCAGTGAGTCTTTTTGGAGGTTACAGTCGCCACTCTCTCGGAAGCGCACCCTCGCGCTTTGTTATTCTCGCGGTCGTAAGAGACTTCTGAGGAGACACTTCCGGACCCCACCAATGCAACCGAGCATATTTCCGCCCGCTGCGGGATTCACTCCGTCGTTGTACTGCACCACGAGGCGACATCGCTAACCGCTCGACTAAAGGGGGCCGACCCCCTGGCAGATTGCTTACAATGCCAAGGCAGAGAAGCCTACACCGAAACCTGCTTGTAGAGACGGTAACCACGCGTTAGCGTTAGCTTCATTAGCAACCGAATGACAATGAGCAGTGTCATTTAGCATGTTATATGGTGCAACCATTTTATCTTACCGTTGGACATTCCCGACATCCTACAAAACACGTTGACGCTGTTTACTCAAATATGGATTCTGTCTGATGGACCAGCAGCATTTTTGAGCGAACTAGGGTTATCTAGTTAGCTCTAGTTAGCTAAACCGACTAGCACAAAAGCAGCTAATATTTACTTTTCATATATTGCTACTGTGTGTTGCTGTGATATGAAATATAAATGATAAACACATATCGCATAATTACCAATTGTCACCAATATTGTCACCAATATTCAGGTCAGACAATTGAATTTGTTTTTACACAATCTGAATCTCGTTTTTTTTTTTTTTTTACCAGTCCTGAGTTGTATTGAATGCAGCAGTAGCCAATCTTTGTGGAGCTCTGGACTGGAACGCTTTGTGGTCGGGAGTTGGGGAAAGTGACTGGCTACGATGCAGCAAGACTGGGAACCACACAGCTACCTGGCAGAACAGAAAACTAGCAGAACTGGAAGCACCTGAGGACCTGGTTGAGAACTGCAGTCTGAAGTCGTTTTCTTTGATGGGAAAAAAAAGGAGTTTGAATACACCTTTGACCATATCGTCATCAAAAAAAGGGGAAAAAAGGACCAGAAAAACAACAACGCCGTCTTCTCAGGTAGGCTAACACACAAACGCGCACACACACACAAAGGAAAGAAATAGGGAAAAAAATAAACAACACATTTCCTTCTCAAACAAACATATCCATCAAAACAGAGTCAGCCTGACAGTCACAGTGCATTTTCCCTCTCTCCGTTTCCCTCTCCATTGTGTGTGTGTGTGTGTGTGTGTGTGTGTGTGTGTGTGTGTGTGTGTGTGTGTGTGTGTGTGTGTGTGTATGTGCGTGACAGAAAGCGGGGATGTCAGGGAACAGCTTTTCACTGAGCTCAGGGCCGTCACGTCTGCCTCCATGATGACTGATGATGATCGTGAAGAGTGACGGGCAGCTGCAGTGTTTTCTCAGCTACCTACCCCCCCACCCCCACCACCCTAGGCCTGCCTGGCATTTACATCATGTGCCATGTTCTCAGAGGGAGCCTGTCACTCAGCTGTCATTCATACGGATGGACATATGGCACACAGACACAGAGGAGCATGAAAGGGAATGGCAGAGTAGGGGTGAATCCTTACAGGTGGTGCTCTGCAGTCGAAGGCTAAGGCTCCATTTCATTGCCTGGGTGGCTTGGCTTCGCCCGGCGAGGCCACATGCCAACATCAAGGCAAATACAGGCGTGGCAAAGGCATCAAAGTCAGCCCATCAGAAACGTCACACACTGAAAGGTATAGCTCATATCCTAGGTCTGTTTGTTTGTTTGTTTGTTTGTTTTGGGAATGACAAGCGTCCACACTTTCCTTTGCAGGTAGTTCAGATATCTAGAGATAGTGAAGACAAAGGTCTTTTGAGCCACCATTCTTGTGAATAGAGAAATAAAAAGAAAAACAAAAAAGGAAAGGGAGGAAAAAAAGCAGCTAACAGCAGTTGTGTGAAGCTTTTTCATCTGCAGATCCCAAAGCAGCAGCACGCCGTCCCGGAGACGAGCTGGTACAAAACAAAACACACTGCCGCAGATGAAGCGGGTGTCAACAGGTAGGATTTTATGTGTCTTTATTGTGGTCATGACATTACATGTTGTTTTGAAATGACGTACAAAAGTGTAACAGAAGTGAACATGGCTCAGACGAGGTAGAGCTTCCACATCAGCTTGCTGGCTTGAAAACTACACAGTATAAAAACATCCCAACAAACAACCCAAATCAAAATGAAAACAAAACACTCCAGTCTGCCTCTGCTGCTTATTATTTTTGAAGTGATAATAAATACAGATATCATCCAAATACGTTTTGGATAATCATATCTTCTAAGGTAAATTAACAATGAAATTCTCGACAAATAAAAAAGCCAAAGGACACAATTAATACAACTTTATAGGCATCATGAAAAAAAAAAAAAGAAACAAACAACCAAAGACAAAACAGAGAACATCTGCCCGGCCTGTGTGGGAGGGCATATGCGACTAGTTACTGAATAAAACCTACGGTTTAGTAAAGCGACGGACTAAAAACACACTCCGTATGACATCCGTATGAAAAAGAAGCACTGCTGCACCTAGTATTATTCAGCTGTCCATGAGGAAACAGAGCTAACAAGCTGTCCGTAGAGCCACGTGTTCCAAACATCACAGAGCAAATCAAATTCAAACATGAAAGTCTATGGAATCATAATAATAATTATAATAATAATAATAAAAAAAGCCTAAAATCAGAAATAGCCTCGAACTAAATGAACTGGCACCGTTAATAAGACATTCACACAGATATTTTAGCTAGAGTTGGACAAAACCGGAAGAGAGCAGCGGTTAAAGCCGTAACCTATAAGTGCACTAACGATGCCATTTGGTGTCTAACACGGGTGTAGGGAGGGTTTCGGGAAGGCGTGTACAGACCCACCCACCCACGTGACGCACACCCGCCCCTCCCGCTTCGTCTCTCCATAGTTATTCTAAGTCACACTTCGGAGTACAAATTCATAATCGAGGAGTTAATCTTAAAGGGAATTCTGTACATTGGTATTAGTACTACACTGCTCGGTAGGCCAGGATATCCATTTCAAGTATTTCTTTTTTCCCCTACCCACATCTTCAGTATATATACGTAAGGTATATTCCAGCACACGATGTACGCGTAGCCAAACAGCTGTCTGTGTTAAATTTTACTGAGGTCTCAAAATAGACAGGAAATACAGTGCTCTCTGTTAGACCTTATATCTTCTAAGAGTTTCAGCTGACTTCATATCTTTTCAATCAGTGTCTACAAAATTTTCTTCTCTAAATCTATAGTTCAAATCTTGTAGAAAAACAACAACTTTGCATCACAACGTCACTTTTTAATCCGTTCTTCTTGTCCCCAAAGTTTCTAGTCATCGAGTCATAGACAGGCATGGCTTTACTATCTGGTAGGCCTGTCAAAAGAGAGGGAAAAAAAAAGACAACAAAAAGTCTCTTCTCTTATAAGCACATGAGAATGGCCCTCACTTCAAACACGCTTTAACTGCAAAGGAGGTAGGCTGGTACAAAAAGCATCTACAGGGAAGCTGGATTATACACAGAATAGATCAGCCTCTTATACGGAGGCAGAGCAGAGGTTTAGCATAATTCTCTCACACATATGCACATGTGCACACAAACACAAACACACACACTCACACACATCCACCCACCCTGTGCAGACTGTGATGGATCTGCAATTCACTCGGCTTCATAACAGCGTCTCTATCTCTTGTGCCCCTGAACTCTGTTGAACCCTGACCCGCTGACCTCTCAGCCCCGGTCCTCTCTCCCCTCCTGACTCCATCCTCCAATCAATCCACCTCACATCACCATTAGGTCAACAAAGAGAAAACACGTCACATCTCAGCCAGAGCTAGCTGTACAGGTATCTGCTCCTTCTGAAGTGCAGAGGCCATTTCTAACTGACCTAAGTAGGAAAAGGTCAAAGGGCCACCTTCCTGCTGAATCCTGAAGGGGCTTCTTTTCCACCATCTTTAAGTCGGTCTAATAAAGCAGAGATGCCTGTGGAGGATGCTCCCTGGCATCAGAAGTGTGGAGGAAAACTGCCTCCACTCATTCCCTTCCTCTTAAATGGACAATAATTGAATGACGGTTAAACCGCACGCTCATTTATATCAGCCATTAAAAACGCTCACTCTTTTTAATGAGTGCTAAAACAGACTCCCTCTCTCCCCCACAGTTAGCCCTCTCTCTCTCTCTCTCCCTCCCCTCTCTCTCGCTCTCTCTCTCTATCTATCTATCTATCTCTCTTCTCTCTCTCTCTCTCTCTCTCTCTCTCTCTCTCTCTCTCTCTCTCTCTCTCTCTCTCTCTCTCTCTCTCTCTCTCTCTCTCTCTCTCTCTATATATATATATCTCATGTGCTCTCTCTCCTGGTCCATCCCTCTCTTTTAAGGGTCGGTCAAACAGCCTAAGACTACAGAAAGTGGTTAACCTGCTCCAGCGCCTCACAGAACAGGGAGGCGCGCACGCACACACACACACACACACACACAGATGTCCTGATGGTCAGCCAGTGAGTTCTCTTTGGTGGAGAACTGAGAGTCCAGAGGAGGTGCGCTATAGACGTGTTGGGGTGTGAATGATAAGCAGGGCTTTTCTTGTTCCTGTCTCCTGGTGGGCTGGGTGGAGGATCAGGGTCCTGAGGAATGCACACACTCACTGTTACATAATAAAGCAAAACAAACACAGGCGGCTTCAAACGGGGGAATGCACAGGAATCCTGCCATACCACAGTCCTTGATCAAAAACTCTTTGAGTTCTGCATTTCACATCTTCTAAACTTTGCTTTATCTTCTAAACTTTGTTTTATATATATATATATATACACACGTATATATATATATATATATAAAGCGAATGCAATCTCCAAAAAATATGAGAACCCCACATCATCCAAAAAGCACTATAAGTTCATGAATCATTAAAGGGTTGTTAGTGGAGGGTTCACAGGCTCGTCTGTTTAAGATTTAAGTGTTTTGCGAGCTGCTCTCGGTCTTCTCAGGCGTAAGGGCTGGCGGTGGTGATGGTGCTGGGCCGGTTCCAGGCCCAGATCCAGTTCTTTAAGGGTGTCCATGGTTGTTGTTGTTGCTGTTATTGTATGGTGGGCGGGTGTTTGGTGGCCTTTGCCCTTTCTCCTGGCCCGATCCTGGGCTCCTGATTTCTGGGTGCTGGCTGTTGTCAAATGGCATATGGTGGACGCTTTGAACATGGGTCTTTAGGTTCCCTTTCTGAGAGGCTCGGTACGGGCAGAGGTGGCAGCAGAATGGTCTCTCCCCTGAGGAACACACACAGACACATACACACAGGTGAAAGGTGAGGTAAAGGGCAGAGGTGAGGTCACACAGGGCTTATTATAAGAGCAGAGGGGACAGGATGCTTCTCTGGGGAGACTGAATTCAGAGGGGATACCAAACTGAACAGTGCACAACCAATGCAATGGGCACAAACATGAACACAGAGGAAAAAGTGAGACATATAACAGCATTGAACTAGTATTGAGAATCAACACACCGGTCAAGGAACTTCATCTGTCTTCAGATCTATTTACTCACACTTAACCAAGCTTAAAAAGGTTAAAGGGCGACCAGGTAACTTTACTGGATTTTGATAACGTCTTTTACGACACTGTCGCAGAGACAGTCGAGGAGCTTTTTTCTCTTTTTCTGCGTAGTGTAGCAACAACACACATGCATTCACGTACAAGTCATCGCTCTAAAGACTATCATGGAAGCAGAGGAGGTAGAGTATGTTAACAAAATAAAATCGCCAGACTTCTTGTTCTGCAGCAAAGCAGTCCCTGTATTTCCAGGGATGTTTTGTACCTCATGGCGGACAAAATGCAAACTGAAAACAAGACTTTTAGGAAACTGATCTGAATACCGACTGAGTCGGTCTCCCATTGCCAGCACTCTCTGCAAACAACATGAACTTAACGATATATATGTTAAAGCAAAAAAAAAAATAGTTACCTGGTGCCTCTTTAACTTGGTTAGCTAGCTAGCTAGGGTTTAACTTGGCTAGTGTTTCCTGACCTGGTTGAACTAACTCTCACTTCATTTTTATCTCTTCTGTTCATTCCTCTGTGATGGACTGGTGGCCTGTCCAGGGTGTCTCCCCGCCTGCCACCCAATGACTGCTGGGATAGGCTCCAGCATCCCCGCGACCCGAATTCGGATAAGCGGCTTGGATAATGGATGTTCGTTCCTGTGGGAGAGAGGGAGGCCTGCTGTCTGGAGTGGAAGGGGCCACTCATCCAGAGCAGTCCTACTTTCCTCTCTCCTCTCCTTTTCTCAATCAGCCCATCCACCCTGCGCCCAACACCCCCCCACCCCCACCCTGCGCCCCCTTCTAATTAGACTGACCTACAATGGCACACACACACACCAGCATAAATAAGCAATACACACCAGAACAAAACAAATGAGATTGCCATTTAATTGTACCTAATTATCATTTTGATAAATGAAAGAATATCAAACTGGGAAAACAAATGGCTCGCTGTGCCCCCCTCCGCCCCTCTCCCCAAAGAAGAAACAGGGAAATATGGCTGTTATCATACATCATCAACACACAACATGGGAGGAGGGGCTGGTTACTGTGAGAGAAATAAAAACAAAACCAAAAAGAAAAGGCACAATTAATCACACAAATCTAAAAGCAGCCAAAAAAAAAAGATGTGGCGGGAGACGTGAGAATGGACGGAGGCCCCTCTGCCACGTCGCCCTGGGAGGAAACGTCACCGTACCTGTGAGCGAGGAAACGGGCAGGCGGCCGGAAGAGATGGAAGGTGCTGCACTATATTACAGTAAAGGTTATTGTCACCGTAAAACAGAACCAGCACTACATCTAATTGGACCCCTCTGCTGAGCCTCCTCCTATCATTCATGGCATGCAGTAAATCTGAGTGTGTGTGTGTGTGTGTGTGTGTGTGTGTGTGTGTGCGCGCGCATGATTAATTAAGAGTGAATCACACCATGCAAACCTGGCTCTTTCTGTGCGTCAAATCAGGGCAGATTTACTCCTCCCTCTTTCTAACATTGCCTATCTCTCTCTCCCTCTTTCTCTCCCTTGCTTGTCTCTGCAAACTTTACCTTCCTGAAACAGACAGAATAAAGAGACCTCTTTTTCTTTTTTTTTCTTTCTTTTTTTTCCCATACTTGGCCAACTACCCCACTCTTCCAAGCCATTCCGGTCGCTGTTCCAACCCCTCTGCCAATCCAGGGAGGGCTGCAGACTACCAACCACATTCCTCTTCCGATACATGTGGAGTCAGCAGCCACTCCTTTTCACCTGACAGTGAGGAGTTTCACCACGGGGATGTAGCACGTGGCAGGATCACGCTATTCCCTCCAGTCCCTCCTCCCAACGGGTCCCCCGACCGACCAGAGGAGGCGCTAGTGCAACAACCAGCACACATACCTACATCCGGCTTCCCACTCGCAGACACGGCCAATTGTGTCTGTAGGGACGCCTGAGCAAACCGCAGGTAATACGCGGATTCGAACTGGCGATCCCCGTGTTGGTAGGCAACGGAATAGACTGCCACGCTACCCGGACACCCTCTTTTTTTATTATCAGAGAGCCAGGCCGTACATGCCCGGGACATCAGAGGTGCCAGCGTGGCCATTGTGCTACTCGGTGAGTTTGGTAAAAATGTCGCGAAGAAGACAACAAAGAATAACATGCCATGTCACACTTTGTGAAAACATGCAAAGTGAATGTAAAAAAAAAATAACAATGACAGCAACAACAAAACAATGCAGAACATGGTGGTGCATTACAGATAGACATGCATGTACGAATGACACGGACACAGCGTGACACATGCAAAAGCAGTAGAAAGCCTGGAGATTAGTCGTCGTGTGGGACATACTTGTTTGGGAGCTTCGGAAGCGGTGGTGTGAGCGTCAGTACCTCTGTGGAGTCCATTAAAATCAAACCCAACTGTGGGGAAGAAGGAAGGTGGGGTGGGGGTGGGCAGGGAGTGGAGGAGGAGGAGGGGGGTAATTTGGTTAAACCTCTAGAGATCTCTCCATTCAGCATAAGAATCTTCTTACCACCAGTGTAAAACAGTAGCATTTGCCACCAGCACCCTAGCTAATGGAGGAAGATGGCAATGATGATGATGATGATGATGATGATGGAACCTGGTGGAGGCAAGCCAGTGATTTAATATGACGCATGTTAATAGAGGCCTCGGGGTGGCTGCCCTTTCTGCGTGTGGACGTCCGTGCTGAAGACAACCATCGGTGACAACATTAATTACAGCTCTGCAAGTGTTTACAAAGTCTATGTATGAGTGTGTGCGTGTGTGTGTGCGCGCATGTGTGTGTGTTTACAAAAGGGCTGGGGGAGCTGCCTCTGCATCACTTACCACTTGGCCTCTGTCACTTAGCATCACTGGCTGTGCCGTATATCATTCACACTCTCTATAAAGAACCTACTTATCTCTCTGTCTACTGCGATCACGACTGGGTAGGCTGATGGACATGAGGAGACAGGAGGAGACGGGACAAGAGAGGAGCGGAGGTCGGGGAGATGAAGATGAGAGGGGTGAAAAGAACAGGGGCGGTGTAGTGAGGAGGAGGAGGAGGGCAGAGGAGAGGAGACGGGAGAAGCGGGGAAGGGAGGATGTCTAAATCAAGCTGTTTAGTGACTGGCACCGGGATTCATGCAAATGGATTCATAACGTTGGCATGGACAAATGCTGTTATGCTTCATTAGGATGCGCAACTCCATCCCTCTAATTGACATGTGATTAATAATGTATACAATTTGTCACAGGTCAGTATCCTGAGCAAATCCTGTTTTAGTTTAAAAAATAGAGACAGCTGCCCCGGCCCAGGGCGGGGAACGGACTCGCAGGCTGGCTGTCACACTCAAGTGAGCAAAAAGAGAGAGTTTTGGAAAAAATGCAGAATCGGATCAGATGTACGGCATTAGATGAAGTATTGCAGGGAACATGAACCTGTATGAATATATTCTTATGCGATTGTGGATATGTTTGTCTATGCTGATGTGAGTGCACTTGTGGGACAGGGATGAGTGTGTATGTTGTGTGTGGGGCGAGGAGTGTGCACGCGGCTTTAGGTCTGTGGGCTCTGGTGCGTGTTAGTGTGGGACTGCATCGTGGCTGGTTTACCTGTGTGAGACCTCATGTGGGTGCGGAGGTGGCTGGGTTGACTGAAACTCTTCCCACACTCGTGGCAGACGTACTGTCCCTGTCTCATCAGAGACCTCAGCATCCCTGTTTCCACACACACACACACACACACACACACACATGCACACACACACACACACACACACACACACACAAGAACGAGGGCGGAAAAGACTTTAAATATAATTTGCTTACATTTCCACCACAAAACAAACACAAGTAATAAATATAACATAAAAGAAATATTAATTTGCATTACTAATACTTAACAGGTTAGATTCATATTGTAATCAGTACTGCACTTGTGTTATAAATGTGTTATAAATGACGCCATAAGTCGGTTTACATCACAACCTCCAACCCAGGGCTCCTTCGTTTCCTTGCAGCTGCAGCTGATGCTAACACTACCCTCAGACCAAGGTTCATTCTGGATAGCACATGAAATATTCAGGATTTATCCTTTAATCTAGTCAATTTTCACCCGCGGTACATTGCTGGCATCTATTAAACTCGACATCGTTTCATTCACTCGAATCAACAGTATTCCGAGTCTGGAAGGCCAGGTGAAGGCAGAGACCGGAAACAGGCGATAAAGCCACCTGACAATAAACTGAGAGCGGTGAATGAGCCCTCTCGGCGGATTAAAATGCTCCCGTTTTGCTGTGCGAGATACTGGGAGAGTCAGGACGCCGAGGTCACGGGGAAGAAAGTGAGTCAGATCAACGTGAGGACCGGGGCAGGGGCACACAGAGCAGGGTAGGTAGGAATGTCAGTAGTGGACCAGCGCAGGCATCATTAGTATGTCTAATGTGTCATTATGAGCGGGTAGCTCCAGGGGCTGGACTGCAGCTGTCACACAGCATCATCTCACAGGCTGACAGCCAGACACACACCCGCACACACACACACCGCATAAATTACAGGCAATTAAAACGCCCCGGCTGTGATGTGCCCGCTCTGCCGCCCGTGTGTCACATGTCAGGTGTGTGTGTGTGTACGTGTACGTGTGTGTGTGTGTACGTGTGTGTGTGTGTGTGCATGGGTGCATGCGTGTGCGTGTTTGGTCCAGGGGAGAAAACAAAAAGTGCATAGCTGCGTCTCCCACTGATGCACGATGCACGTAGACAGCAGGAGGACGAGCCGTTCGAAGACAGTTGGCGTGTCCGACATCATGAGCACACACACACATACTCTCTCTCTCTCTCTCTCTCCTGTGACCTCTCCTGCTGGCAGATAACAGCCTTGGGGGGTCTGTGCAGTAAGCATCCTCCTTCCCCCTATTCCCATCACCCCCACACATCAACTCCCCGAGCACCGGCTTGGCATATACCTGGGCAGTGCCCACTGATGCCCGCTGGTGTAAGGCTGGGGAGTGAGGACAGCAGGACAAGAAGACAGGGACAGTGGAGGTGACAGAGAGTGTCTCTGGCAGGTCTGCCACTGCCCTCTGGATACTCCAACATCCAGTGTGGGCCGCCAGCCCTTCTCACTGATGCACTAATGAAAGACAAGACAGGGCTGGACTGAAAACACACACGCACACACACACACACACACATGCACACACAAACACTGAAGTACACTCTCGCTCTCTCTCCCACACACACACACACACTCTGCAGAGCAAAGAGCCTTGGTTGCTCAAAAAAGGTCACTTTATAGTATGTGACTCAAAGGGCTAAGGCAGAGCATGACGATATGTGCCTGGACGGGTGACAGCGATGTCACGCGTCTGCTCTGGGGTTGTTGTCTTTGACCCCTGGCTCCGTACAGCCCCGCTTGACCTTAGGAAGGCAACGGAAAAAAATGGCCAAACAGCGCAAATCTGTGGTAATGACCATTTGCAAAAAGCAGCTGGTGGCGTAATTATTGTCTCATTGCTTCCTCTCTACTTCCAACCATTTTCATCTACCTCTTCTACGTTCAGCCACCACGCAGCACCGCACCGCACCACCCGCACCCCACCCGCATCTGTGGGAGCCTCTTATCAGGCAAAGCCATTACCTAAACAGTTTCTGACAGCTTTCTGGGAGAGTGGAGTTGGAGGCTGGACATGCTTTGCACACCTGAGACCAGCAAAGGTTCTCTCACATCGTTCACAGGGAAAACATAATCACACCAGAAACTTGAGCACATACGGACACGCACTGGAAGCTGTACGGACATACACACGTGCAGGCACACAGACCAGGACATACACATACAGAGATGCTGTCCCAGATACAGCCCTTTGTCATAACTCATGAACATGCTTTAATGCATCTCTTGTTCATTATTTACAACCTTGTCAGGATGGTGCAGTCTGTGTGTCTGTCAGTCATTTCCAGATGGTGTGTGTGTGTGTGTGTGTGTGTGTATGTCTGTGTGTGACGCAAAGGGTGGGTATTCATATTGGTGCCCATGTGGTTGCATGCATTTGTGCAAACCTTTGTGTGCATGCGTCTTTTGTCCTGACATCTTGTGTCCTAAATGTACCTATAGGCTCATGAGATCTGTATGTATATTGATGAGTATGTGACAACATATTGTACACATACTCCTTATTCCACTGTGATATGTACTGTATGTATGTATGTATGTATGTATGTATGTATGTATGTATGTATGTATGCATGCATATGTATATGTATTTATGTGTGTATGTGTGTGTGTATGTGTGTGTGTGTGTGTGTGTGTGTGTGTGTATATATATATATATGTATATATATATATATATATATATATATATATATATATATATATATATAGTGTTTTTTTTCTCGGAAACCGTTAATGGTGTTGATGAAAGTGCTCTGCAAATGAGGAGTGGAATATTAAGATAGATGTAGGAAAACAACTTTAATTCATAGCAGTATGAGCCTGTTTCATGCGTCGCGCACTCATCAGACTGCTATGAATTTTTTCCTTTATCTATCTTTTATATAATATACATAACTTTGTTAAAAGAAACACTCAGTGGTAGGGAAAGTGCTCAACAAATAAGGAGCAAAATAATCCAGTGAGTAAAGTAAATTCTTTATGAGACAGTACAAGCCTGTTTCATGCCATAAGCAATCATCAGCTGATGATTGCTTACCATGTAGCAAACATGATGACTGCAGCCATGTAGGCAGCTGAGGAGTGCATTGAGCACACAAGCTTGTTCTGTCATTTAACAACTTTGAGCTATAATATATATATATATATATATATATATATATATATCCAAGCCGCTTATCCCAATCAGGGTCGCGGGGATGCTGGAGCCTATCCCAGCAGTCATTGGGCAGCAGGCGGCTCTCTCTCCCTCTCTCTCTCTCGCTATATCCATATATACATTTAGATCTATCTATCTATCTATCTATCTATCTATCTATCTATCTATCTATCTATCTATCTATCTATCTATCTATCTATCTATCTATCTAACCTTTTTCCTTTTATTTTATATATTCATGCTTTGTTTGTGAAGTGAATTGAATACTACTTACACTACCATCATGAATAATAATAATAATAATAATAATAATAATAGTAATAATAATAACAATAGAAATAACTAATAATGAATAACTTGACTCCTCACCAGTGGGATCCAACAGGGCATTGGCTGCACCCCAGCGGTGATAAAGGGCAGCCAGTTCATTTGGGTTGTAGTTTTTTAGTAAGCTGAGGATTTCCATGGGCATTTCCTGTGTGTCTGCTCTCTTCCCCTCCTTTACATCCCCAAGAGCCCCTGAGGACATGGAAAAGGTGGGGGACGTCTGGAGAGCGCCTCCATGTGTCTGGGAGGTTCCGTAGCCCCGTCCTGTTGAAGAGCTGTGCGTGACGATGGTTGTAGGCCTGGTGGCGTTAGCCCGACCCTGGCTGTAGGAGGCGCTATGTGGTTGGTGAGGGGAACTGCTGCTCTTGTAGGGCTCTGAGGAGCTCCTGATTCTGCTGTACTCCGCTAGGCCGTGTTTGCTAGACAGCATAAAGCCAAGGCCCTCCTGAGGTATCAAGCACCGGTCCACCAGTTTGTTCCCCGCTGCAGAGCTAGGACTAGGACCTGAGGGCCGCTGGGGAGCCCCGGTGCTTTTCTCCAAGGAGCTAGCAGATGATGATGAACCTCCTCGAGGGTATATATCTACCCTGGGCCTGGAGCGAGACAGATGGCCCGGGTCCTCCATGTGTCTGCTGCTGCTGCCACTGCCACTGCTTCCACCGCTACTGCCTGGCCGAACAGAGTGCCTCATGGCCTGGCTACCTGAGCTGGATGAGAAGCCTCTGGAGGAAGAGGAAGAGGAAGAGAGGGAGGAGGAAGGGAAAGATGGTGCTGTGATAGGATGACCGGCTGCCTTATTCTTGTTAAGATTCTCACTGGCCTTCGGGGGCCTGGTGCGCAGGGTGCGCACCACCTGAGGCAGCGGGGGACACTCCTTCCCATCAAGAACCGGCGGCGGACCAGTGCGTCTTCTGAATAATGATGCGCTGTCTCTGGTGGCCTTGGAACTGCTCTTCAGCGCCCATTTAGGAGCTATAGAGGAACTACTGCTGTTGATTCGGTGAGCTACCGTCTGGTGCATCCACAGCACTTCAGGGTAGCGGGTGGAGTGAGAGCAGAAGGAGCACTTATGGTTGGGGAGGCCAGCCCTGTCCATGGCTGTAGATGCCAAGCCTCTGCAGCCTTCGGCCCTCACACACAGGTCCACTGGGTTCAAATTGGGATCAGTTGGCACTGACTGGACTTGCACTGGGGCTTCTTCCTTGGGGGATCCAACAGAAAGGTGAGGTTGAGGAGCAAGTCCCTGGAGAAGGGTGCTCTTCATTTTGGGGTAAGCACAGCGGGTGGCTCTCTCTGAGCTGGAGCTGTAGCCGGAGTTGACGTCGGGTCTGCTGTCATGGGCAGCTGGGTGGTGGATGCGTACATGAGATAGATATGCCTGTGACTCTTTGGTGACAAAATCGCATAGACTGCAGATGTAAGGCTTCTCATCTGCAGGGGAAAAGACAAAAAAAAAAAACACATGGATGAAGGCAAAGACAAACAATTAGATTATGCCATTTTTCAGGACAGATTAGATAAGAAATACAAGGTATCTGTTGAATTTCTTGGCACTTTCCAAAGACACTTTACACTCATTCAGTCTATTTGCACACTTGTATTCTATAGCAACTGCACATTGTATGTATGTATTTATTGGGCTATACCCAATTTCCCCTCTGGGATGAATAAAGTATTCTGATTCTGATACCTTCAGTATATTCCCTGGCTATTTTTGTTTTGTTTTGTTTTGTTTTGTTTTTTTTACTTTTGTTTTTTTTAATTGCATGAGATTCAGAATTGGACACTCTTTCATTGCCATGTGCATTACATGCACTATAAATCCAGCTTGGTGTTGTTGGTACAAGGGGACCTGTTGATTTTTGTATTGGGAATTTTTGTTGTTGTATTTTATTGTGTTTGTATTTTGTTCACATTTTATCATCATTGTTATTCCATTTCCCACGGTTTTAAAATTGCCAAAAACCATTTCACTGCTTATTATACTTGTGCATGAAGTATGTGTCAAATAAACCTTTGAAGCTTAGAAATCTTGAATCATTACGTCCATGCGGTTTTTAGCGCTTGTGATTTTCTTAATAGCCACTAGGTGACAGTATTGACCAATATTTCCATTTTAACCATTGATATGGCTCCTTTGATATCAGCCAATGGCATTAATAATGCTATTACTTCTATTAAACATATTGTCTATACACTAATAATGAATAAACATTCACATGACAGCTTTAATGTCTTGCCCTTATTTGATACGAGGCGAATAATAAGTACCATATATTGTTGGTGTAAAAAGTAGTTTTAAAGAATGTCCACTAGATGGCAACATTTCCCATCGATCAATCCGAGCAAGATGACTAAGACCAACTAACACTCAGAGAAACCAACTTATCAAGACACACACACACACACACACACACACACACACACACACACACACACACACACACACACACACACACACACACACACACACACACACACACACACACAACTCCTGAATGTCTTAATTACACCAGATGACATGTAGTACCATATGACAGCATCCTCCATAACGCCTCCCTACACTGTAAGACCAGAAACCTGGACCTGCCTTTTATCTGGCTTCCTGGTGGCAGCTCTGCAGTGAGCTGCCACCTTGCCAAGGTTATGCCTGGGGCCTGGCAGCTTGGCATGGCAGGGGAAGAGCGATGTCTATCTGATTTCAACTCTTTTCTCTCTCGCACTTCCTGTACTTTTTTTTTCTCCCCTTGCTCATCTCCATCTATATCCCATAAAACCATCTTTCTCATTACAGGTGAAGTCAATGGCTCCCATAAGAGTTGACCCTGTGCCTCTCTGTAATACCACTTTGAGGAAACCATGAAGCAATAGAATCTGTGAAAGTAAACAAACATAAGAGGAGACTTCCATTTAAGTGCAAACATATTTGTTCTCACACACACACACACACACACACACACACACACACACACACACACACACACACACACACACACACACACACACACGCACAATCAGAGGTACAAACACTCAAATTAGCAGGCTCCTGCAGGAGTGCATGGGCAGGCTAATAGCAGGTGTTCCAGTGAGGTGACACATGGTGTCAGTGAAGAGATAGGTCTACTTCTCTCTCACAGGGTGCAGTAAATAGTCTCAGGTTTACAAACCTATTCAGTAAACAAACAACAGGTACTATCTAAACCTTCCAGAAAAATCCCAGCATGAAAAAGCCTCTCAGGGTCAACCTCATCTCATCCTTGTAATAATCTTCAACATCAAAAGTTGTCATCTGTTTTTTTTCTTTTAGGGAGTTGTTACTTATCTGATGCAAGGGTCTAAGGACAGGATGTTGTGTTGCTGTAAAGCCCACTGAAGCAAATGTTTAATTTGTGATAAAGGGCTATACAAATAAAATTGGCTTGACTTGACAGCCATGAATTTTATCACAACATATTGCTTTCACAATAAATTATTTAGCATCTTGGCAAGAAGAGTGCACTTTATATATATACATTTACATATATATGAGAATAGTACATTTTTCAAACTAACAGGCTATTTTATTGCATCTAATATGTCAACTGCTATCAGAAGTCTGATCCCCTGTCGACTAGGTCTACCGGGGGGGGGGGGGGATTGCCTTGCTTAAATCCTGCTTCTCTTCAGATTTGAACGGGAACACATTACTGATGGCGAACACTTACTCATGTCTATAATTGTCATTATAAGCCAAACACGTTTGTGTCAATCATTTGCTGACACTTATCCATGTTTGCATTCATTGCAGGTGGCTATGGGGAAGGGCATCGGGCTATTTGGCACTTGTGAGTCCTCTGAGTGTCACTTTCTTCATCGTCTGTCTTCCTCACTATGAAGAGGGGAGCCTATAAATAACCAGTCCCTCAGACACAGGGCAGCCTGTCTGGCCGACTGGCGAGGTGAGTGGCTGAGTGACGGGGAAGGTGGCACCACAGGTAACATTAGGGATCAGGTAACAGACAGCAAGGCGAGGGAACAAGAGCAAATAGAAGACAGCTGCTGGACTGCATGGATGGATGAATGGATGGATGGATGGATGAGTGAATGGGCTTGACAGATGGAGGGATAGCTGGGCAGTCGGATGGATGGATTAGTTTGGGCAGCAGGTATTTTATCCTGTGACTCCAAGTTTTGCAGTTAACTTTGCTTGGTTTTAATATTAAAGGTAAGATCGCTAGTACCTAACGTCAGATGTCCCACTTCCACTACAGCCATCCCTGCAGAGGATTTTACTGTTACAGACGGACTTTTTTAAGCACCACCCGAGATCAGACTTCATAACAACCACCTTCCCCCAATGTGTCATGACTATGACACAAAAATGACTGAGCCCTTTACACTACATTTACTATAATGATGTTTAGCTCAGCTTGTACTGCTGAGAACAGGATGGCCTTTGTTGCCGTGTTATGTGGTACGACGCTAGCAAAACTCAGAGCATAGATACCTTCCTACATATATTTTTACTGGATCTATCAAGTACTGGTTAATTCAAAAGTTTTCAGTTTTGATGTATTTCTGGTTGTAAACCAGACACATCCCTTATTTTAAGGTACAACACAAGCACTGATTCAGATTTTAATAAGAACTAGAAATGGAGGGCAAAACTCATTCACAGCTAAACTCTGGGGGGTGGGGATGGGGTCTCTGATGACACGTATGAACAGAGATAACAGATGGTAAGGAGGAACGCTGTGGTATTTTGTGCATGTCTACATTGATATGATGATAAGGAGCCAGTCGCTCTACTTTTAGTACTCTGCAGCAATAGCTGTCAACGTAGCATTGTTAGCACAACGGTGAGTTAACCACCGCTCACGTACATGTGACACATTTCTAGGAAATATATTTGTGTTTTCTGTTGCAAAAATGTCCGTAAATATCATCAAACCACGAATTTGTCATGCGCTTTTTTGTTTTTGGAAGTGAAAAAATGAACATTTGACTTTTTACCGTGATAACGTTTAATGCCGCAAACTTTCAAAAAACTGTTGCCTCATTGCATCTGAATTGCTCTTAAGTGACTTTTCAAGGTGCGTTTAAGTTTAGCACGCTTTTAGTATTGTTTATATAAAAAAAACATATCTGAAAAGACATGCACTTCAACATTTTGCCACAAGGTGGCTCTAATCCCTGCTCAAAAGAGGACTAGTCACAGAGGAGTTCTGCCTACAGAAAGCACATTTCACTAACAGATGTTGCTGCTGACTACCAAGTGACTGTCAGACTGGAGGTCTGAAGTAGCCTCATCTTTTTTTTCCAGCTATCTGTTTGGATAGTTGTGCTTAAACTTAGTATATACTCCAATTATTTACATGTCAACAACAAAGGATAATTTTGGGTATTTTTTTACATTTTGGGTCTTGTGTTTGTAGTTTTTGACATTGTGCATAGCAGTTATGACACCTTTTTACTGACAGGCTTCATTTTGGAGATTTGGATACAGGACCACTTCTAGGCATAGCTTTACAACAGGGTCTTATGGGATAACTGAACACAAGCCTTAAATATGTCCTTTTAACAGCCCCCCCCCCCAAAAAAAAAAAAAACAACAAACAAAACAAAAAAACCTTGTGTCTCAGTTAGATTGTGTACATGATCTTCCATTATCTTCTCAGTTGTGCTGGTTGGGCAGTTTTTGATGGTTACTACTACAGTAAGTATAGGCTTCTGATTCCTGCAAGTTGAACCAGGTAGTAGCTCAGCAATATGATCAACCATTGATAACATCAGACATTTTGGGTGATAACTTTTAACTTGCACTTTCATTTTCACTTCCAAATACGTTTTAGATCAGTGGGTTAAATTGGACTTGTTGAAACACGTCTGCCGCTTGAGTTCAGTCATCCTGTATGATGCTGTTGCGGAGCTGTGTCCAAGAACTCTACTATGAAGCTGGTAAGTAAAAAGACGCCATAATTCATATGCACTATGGCAAAAACTGTGAAAATAAGACCCAGGTTGCAAAAAAGACAGAAATCTCACAAAGCTGAAGACTGGACAAGCCATTCGTGGCACTTACTAGCAAGAAAATGCAAATGTTGTAAAATACTAAATAAAATTATAAAACAATTGTAAAAATACATAAAATTATACTCTGAGCAAAAACAATCATGTTCTGCTATTCATCTACTAATTCTAAGCCCCTTATTTCATGTTGTACATTTGGTGAAATAATACTTTGTGAATTTAGTTTTTTTGTCTATGTGACCTGTGGGGTTGGGTGTGTGTGTGTGTGTGTATTTGCATTTCCCCAGAACAACTGATATTTGTTGACTAACCTGCCACCTGGCCTGCATTGGCATGGCTCGTCTCTGAGGATTGATTGCCCAGCGTGGAGGCCGGCGGGGATTCTCCATAGCTCGGGGTGCTGGATCGGCTCAGGGAACCTGACTCTGGATCGCTTACGGACCCCAATCGGTCTTCTCCGGTAGTTCTCTCTTTCTCTCCTCCGGACCCCTTTCCTCCATCTTTCCTGTGGACCCGCTGGTGGACGCTCAGCTGGTGCCGCCTGCGGAAAACCTTCCCACACTCAAAGCACTCGTTGGACTTGGAGGAGGCCTGTGACTGCGACGACCGTCGTCGTTCCTGGCGGGAAGATGGACGGTATTCTGAGTCACTGAGGCTCTCTGGGGTCCGGTCTCCGGATGAGCCGTGGCCTCCTAGCCCAGAGCTGCTGCGTCGACCCGTGGAACTTTTCTCTTGGCCTTGCAGAACGTAGCGACTGCTCTCTTTCTCATAAACAACAGCAGCTCCCACCAGGGCCTTGTCGTCCCCCATGCTCCCTCCCCCGGACAAGGCCTTAAAACTGGGCTCGATTGGCTCCACAACCCTGCCTTTGGTGGCTAGTTGCCAGGCCTGGTAGCTGCAAACAGGATCTATCTCTGGGATTCTTTGGCCGAGTCTCTTCCTCTCACTCTCCTCCTCCCGTATTTTCTCCTCAGAAGGTTGGAGGTTGAGGTAGTCCAGGAAGCGTCTTTTAGCAGCTGGTGAGCCCTCCTCTTCAGTGGATCTGCGTTGGCTCTGAGGCTTTCTGCCATAGTTGTGATTGTGAACTTTTTCATGAGCTCTCAGGCTCTCTCTGTTGTGAAATAGGTTCCCACACTTGGAGCAGATCTGATAGACAGATGTAACAGAACCAGTGACAATATCAGGGTCCTGGGCTACATTGTTAATAGTGGCCGGGGGCTCAGAGGAGTCAACTTTCGGTCTGGACTTGGACTTCGTACTGTGAGTCTTCATATGGGACTTAAGGAACCAAGCTTCCCTGAAGCGTCGACCACAGATGCGGCAGCAGTGCTCCAGGATGCCCGCGTGTTTCTTCATGTGTGACTTCAAGAACCAGGCTTGAGTGAAGACTTGTCCACAAGATGCACAGGGGAAGGTCCCATCGCTCTGTGGCTGGATGACATCCCCCTCTGTCCCAGCCTCTTCCTTTGCGGAGACCTCCTCCTCTGTGTCCGCGGTTATGTGGGCCTTTTCAATATGGCTAAGGAGCTGGTCCTCCCGCTGGGCCTCGTACCCACATAGACGACAGCAGTAAGGCTGCTGCCCCGTTGCTAGCTTCTCCCTCTTTATGTTCCTGGCAGGCAATTTTCTGCGGTTTTCCTCTGCGCTGTCCCCATTGATCATCCGATTACAGGCTGAGGCGCTCTTAGTTGGGCTCGTCCCTCCATCGAGACCCTCAGAGACACTCACCTCAGCAGAAGCAGCCTCCTCCTCCTCCACGACCCCACCCTCTTCGTCCTCATTGGTGTGGTGGCTGGAGAGCGTGCCAAGTTTGTGGCTGCGAATATGAACTTTGAGGTTGCCCTTCTGAGAGGCGCGGTGCTCACAATAGGGGCATTTGTAAGGACGTGCGCCTGTATGGCGTCTCATGTGCTGGGACAGAGAGCTCAGGAAGGAAAAGCTGCGTCCGCAAACATTGCAATCGAAAGTCCCTGGGGTCTTGTCATCCTCACGCTCAACCTCCCTCCTTTGGCCAATCTTGTCTCCAACCAACTCTTGCTTTTGATCTCCAGACTCAGTCTCCATCATCTCCGCTCTGTCTCGGGGATTCATGGCATAAACTAGATGAACCTCGCCTGCCTGGCCCTATGCAAGCTCGCTAAAACAAGAGACTACTGCTATCTGCCGCTGCACATTTAGGGCTGTCTGTCCGTCTCTGTCAGTTGGGTCCGCTACTAACTGCCTTTACTCATCTAGTGTGGCCTGCTAACAGTGCACCTAGTGCTGGATGTCATCTAGCACTTTCTGGTTACTGGAAGCAGTGCCATCTGTCCATCTCGCACCATCAATAAATGACGATTCAAACATTGTCTGTGCATGTTATGGCAGCATATAAAGTAGCTTGTGCAGTGCCACCATTTATTGGACAGAAGTTGTAAAGTTTTAACTATCTGTCAGCAGAATAGGCTATATCATATCAGTCATAAGCCACAGCAAATGCAGCTGTATCTGAAGCTATGTAAAAGCTGTGTGAAAGTTTTCACTTTGACTCCGTCAGTGTCCAGGCAGCTTTGGTGAGCTCTGTCTCCGCTGTTTCTGCACTCTTCTTCACATGTCACTGGCTCCTCTTTGGCTTTAGTTTGCAGCTCATCGGCACCTCTCAGGATGCATAACGGTGAGCTCTGACCAGCACAGCATGCATATATTTCATGAACCTGATAAAGAGAGAGACAGAGAAAGAGACAGGGGGAGGGGGCAAGAAAGAGAAATAGAAAAGGACCGAGATCATGTTAAAATAGCAAAATCATTGCGAAAGCAGCTAGGTTCATTTAGGCACCGTGTGAGAGCAGTACGCCCATGTGACATGTACAGAAAACCATCAAGTATCACGTCTGTGCTTCTGATTATAGTTGTAGTATATTTATGGCTATCTGTCGCTTGTGTGCACTACCGGTACTTTATGTGTAGTAAGTGTGCACGTGCACGTGCTGTATAGAGCTCCAGACTCTAACGCTGCACCGGCTGAGTCGACACTTTACACAATCACAGTGGCAGGGAGCAACGTTAGCATCAGCAAGATCAGCACTACCACCATCCTCTCTCCCTGCGCTGGCCTCACGCACTCGCTTCAACTGACATTATCACATGACTGGGATCTTAAGTACACAACAGGAAGTGGCTCTTCAGACAGTTTGCTTTGCTCTCTTTCTCCGGTCACAAGCCGGGGTAAAGTGAAGGGGGAGGGCATGGGAGGGGAGTGGAGAGAGTAAAAAAGAGACAGAGGAAGAAAACCAGAGAAGGTTTGACGGAGAAGAAAGAGAGAGGCTTCAAAGCGAAATCCTTTGTGAGGCTGCTTTAGTCTTTATCAAAAATTTCCATCTCAGGCATTGCCGTGCACCTATTCAAATGATGGGGCTCCACAAAACTTTACCAAACAATTCATATTGTTAAGGGCTGAATATCTTTAGATGCAGAGTACCCGTCATGAACATGGCTTCTTACTCCCTCACACACAAATTTACATGTAATCTCACTTTTAGCTGTACTTTCTGTGTAGATTATTTTTCCCAGGGGGCGGCGGGGGGGGGGGGGGTGAGTGCAATGATATTGTTGAAAGATATCAAAGATTTTACTTTTTGAGCTATCTTAAGTGACTTTTTTTTTCTTCTGCACCCCCACCCCTATTCACTTAACTCAGTATATTCCATGTGGTTTCGCTCGAGGTAGGACGTCACAGAAATGCCATCGGCAGAAATGCAAGTTAGAACTTCCCTATCACCTTTAACCTGCTTTAACAAATAGTCTTTTCATAAAAGTTCTTAAGTGTTTCTGCTGTGTCAGCTTGCTTTTCCAGCCTGTTGGGTAGCTAAAGACACAGTTCAGACAATTGGCGAGCTCCATGTTATTTTTTGAATTCTGTTGTATGTCGCTGTTATGGTTTCTTGTTGTGGGGTGTAGCTACACCCTTCTACCCCCGATTCACCGCCTACTGATACCTGCCACACAACACTTAGAAATGACAAAAGGTCACTTTGAACGATAAACATCTTGCACGGTTGGCATCACCACTGAATCTTTTTATCAGTTTTAGAGCTCTTCATCCTTCAAAAGCACAGCCTATATTAGTTCAATGGTGAGAGCAGTCGGGAATCCATGAAAAGTGAGTGGAAAGAGTTGACACGGCACAAAAAGCTGCTGTTTCTCCCTGAGATACGAGAAATAATAGAAATGGTAGCTCAACTGAGTTGGAAAATGTTCAACTTGCAGCTCCCAGGAAGCCGATCACTACCACTTGTTTTGGGCCTGCCCAAAAATAAATACCTTTTGGTGTAAGATTTATATAGAATCAGTGACTATATTTGGGACAAAAATTACTTTTTTTTTTCTTCTACCCTTTTTCTCCCCAATTGTATCCGGCCAATTACCCCACCCTTCCGTGCCATCCCGGTCGCTGCTCCACCCACTCTGCCGAGCTGGGGAGGGCTGCAGACTACCACATGCCTCCTCCGATACATGTGGAGTCGCCAGCCGCTTCTTTTCACCTGACAGTGAGGAGTTTCACCAGAGGGATGTGGCACGTGGGAGGATCACGCTATTCCCCCCAGTTCCCCCTCCCCCCTGAACAGGCACCCCGACCAACGAGAGGAGGTGCTAGTGCAGCGACCAGGACACATACCCACATCCGGCTTCCCACCCACAGACACGGCCAATTGTGTCTGAAGGGACGTCTGACCAAGCCGAAAAAAATTACTTTTAATTGGGATGAACGCCTCTTTGGTCTATTACATGCAAAACCCACAAAAATTAATTCAAGTTACTTATTTGGAATATTGAGTGTAGCTGCTATAAAAGCAATTACAAAGAGATGGCTTAAGCCAGACACCCCATCTATAGCGGACTGGTATGATATAATTTATGAAATGTTTGTGATGGAAAGAATCACCTTCTCCATGAAGCTTCTGGAAAGTAAAAAACTTAGGAGAAGTGGTAAATTGTGTGTTTCTCCAAAGCGTCCTTCTTTTGTTTAAATTTGTTTATGTAAGTATGGTTCTTCTACTTTTCCTTTCATTTTTTCTTTTATTTCAAATGGGAAAACACCCCATGTTCCATTTTTGTGTTCTATAATTATGCTGCTAAAAAACAAAATTCCGGAGTACAGGACAGGTGAGTCACCATGGCCACACATACTGCCGACGTCCGATGAACAGCAGAATAACTTTCGCAATATTTATCGCTCTGATGGTCTCACATAGATCACGCAACACAGCATCATCATTTGTTTGCTTAACTTGGTTCATTTGGTCATTGGTGGCAATGGTGTTTCCTCATTTGGCCGACCGCACCATTTCTTGACTGGTGGCCTCCCCCAGGCACCTGAGATGTTGTCATTTTGCAGTGAAGGAGAGGCACTGAGGAGTCTGGCTGTGCATTACACACTGTAAAGTTAAGTGAACATTTGTCTGTAAAGGCCCAAAGAAATTTTTTTAATGCCAAAAAAAGAAAAGAAAAAAAGTTCAACTTCAGCAACAGTTTGGCTAGTAGGGAGCCAAACAGCACAGCTCCCTGTCAAAGCAAGAGGACCGAGGGCCTTCGTCGATTTCCCATCAAGTCCCATATGTTCACTTTGAAATGGTTGGCTTGCCGTTGTTTTACCATCCGCCTATCTTGGGGCTTATTGCATCATCAGCTCTTTCCATTGACTTTTCATTGATTTCTGCTGTGTCAAATTTTGCCGTTGTGTTTGGTATGAATGCACCATGAACATGATTGTTTTCCTGACTCCGCCATAAAAGAAGCTTTGTCCCTCACTGCTCATACTCCTTCACAGAGGGACCGTTCCCTTCTCCCCATCTCCAATCCAACCCACACTACACAAACCAACACAACACAACACAACACAACACAACACAACACAACACAACACAACACAACACAACACAACACAACGGTGAGTTGGAATTGCATAGAGGTTGATAATTCCCAAAATTACAGGTTTTACTTCTAGTATGTGTCCAATCAGCATATGATGCAAACAGCATGTAATGTTAGCTACTCAGTTGAAAGTCAAATACAAAGCCTGCTTCCAAATTGAAACTCAAGACAACGATCTTGGATCGTTTTGTTCATGATTAAGTCACATGGCAGTTGTGCTTCACATCTGTGACACTATGTGTCCATACTTTTTTCTTTTTTTCTTTTTTGGTTAATTTTTCCCCCTTTTTCTCCCCAGTTGTATCCAGCCAATTAACCCACTCCTCCGAGCCATCCCGGTCACTGCTCCACCCACTCTGCCAATCCACGGAGGGTTACAGACTACCACATGCCTCCTCTGATACATGTGGAGTCGCCAGCCGCTTCTTTTCACCTGACAGTGAGAGTTTCACCAGGGGGACACAGCACGTGGGAGGATCACGCTATTCCCCCCAGCTCCCCCTCCCCCCCGAACAGGTGCCCCAACCGACCAAAGGAGGCGCTAATGCAGCGACCAGGACACATACCCACATCCGGCTTCCCACCCGCAGACATGGCCAGTTGTGTCTGTAGGGACACCTGACCAAGCCGGAGGTAACACAGGGATTCGAACTAGCGACCCCCGCATTGGTAGGCAATGGAATAGACCGCTATGCTACCCGGACGCCCTCACTATGTGTCGATACTAAGACTTCACTGACATATACATCCATATGAAGGTAATTTTCCTGGAATGGAGCTCAAACTTCAGCAGATGCTAAAAATGTGGACTTATGCATAATATGGCATATGAATAACAGTATTATAAAAGGCTTTTACATAAAGTGCCGGAGCCAATAAGCTGCATTAATGTCAAACTGATATTATAACTGGATAATTGATCATAATCATAAAGTGAAGAGGTGAGGATTGGTTACTATGGCAACAATCATACATATGAATAACCGCCACTCTGCACCCAGCACCAAATACTTTTCCAACAATTTTTAATAAGCTTAGGCTCCTAAGAAGTACTTTTACAGCCACAAGTGCACTTCAGGCTTATGTTGCTTTAAAGTAAAAAATAGACTGTAACGTAGAAACCTATAGACCTTAAACAGCTCCGTCTGACCTAGTACTGAGAATTATTTTACATATACAGCTTTTAAAAGTGGTATAGAAAAAGGGTAGAAGCCCAACAACCCTCACATGAAAACCTATTTTGTGCTTTTTTTTTTGCTTTCTCAAAAGTTCTGTTGGAAATTCAGATCCAGTAAAAAACATCCAAACTCATATTCATATTTCAAAACTGCATCAACAGTTGAACGCGAAAACAACTTTGTTCTTCTCACTTTCCAAAACCTTTCTTATGAGTTATATTTCCCCTTGTGTGTGTGTGTGTGTGTGTGTGTGCTTCTCACCATGTGTGTGTGTGTGTGTGTGTGTGTGTGTGTGTGTGTGTGTGTGTGTGGGTGAAGTTGAAGAGAATTTGATGACAAACACAAAGGCGGTTGGTTCTCTGAGGTATTACCAGTGGAAATGCCGCTGGAGTTTTCCCAACTATGATTATGTATTGGCTCATGGTATCACACATTTTCAAGGTATGTGGGAAAAAAAATGCCCTGTTTCATTTCTACAACTCAGTTACACAAAAATAAGCCTTTATTCCTCCTGAATGCCCTTCCCTTTATTGATTAAAAGACACCCAACTCTTGGCTAGAAGCAATAGCAAATCCAGAGTCGTTGCATTCGCGGCCTGAAATGTTGACTGATGCTGGCTGCAGTGCGGAGTTAAAAACTCTGGAAATAATCAGAGCACCCTGATACAAAGGAAGATTAAATACTTTACAAGCCACCTCTGAATAAACGTGACTGGATTCTGCAGAGAACTAGAAGCAGCATGAATCAATCGCTTATGGGCTCGAACAAGCAAAAGGAGGAGACACGCAAACCCCCATAGTCATCACCTCCATCTGCTCTCTCTCTCTCTCTTGCCCTCTCTCTCCCCCCCCCCCCCCCCGTCTTTCTCTTACTAGTTATCTTCTGTCAGGGAACAAACTAAAATGGGGATAATGATGTTATTTCTTGAGAATGCTCTTCCTTGATTGGGGGTCAGAAGAAGGGGGATGGGGAGGATTCGAGGCGCTGTCCCACCACACGGTCACATGTCCAAATAAAAATGTAATGGCATTAGCAACAAGTAATCAAGGCTCATCACTTTAACTGCCCTTGACCCCCCCCTCACCCCCACCCCAAAAAAAGAAAAAGATTAACAGGTTGAAAACAGTCCAGGGGCACAAAGAAGGTCACTAGTCTTCATCAAAATCATCAGGAAAGAGGCGGTGGCCATGAATATATTGAGGGGAACCCCAGTGTTGGTTAATACGGGCACACTCTTTTTCCAGAGCTGCCAAGAATGGTGGCACCATTTATTTACTTTGGATGTCATCAACGTAGTCAATCTAACTGTGAATTCCCACTGGACACAAACACACACACACACAAAGCTGCCATGTGGTGTGATATGAGACAAGGTGAGAGGTCCTGGCATGAGTCTTTGGGAGTCAATAGAAACCTACTCAGCTGATAATGACCGCTGTGTTCAACAAAAGCAAATGTTTTGTTTTTTTCTTTGCTGATCCTTTCTACACACTGAACTGTAGCAGCTGAGGTCCTGTGAGAAGAAGCTATCCGCTCCGTTTCTTTTTTTCTTCCCATCCATTTCTTCCCTTGCAAAGGAGCCGTGGCTATTTCTGTTTGGATCACAGGAGGACTCCGAGGATCCACATCTGGAGCTGGTCTAAAAACAGGCCTTCTTTAAGGTGTCAAAGACGGACCAGCGAGAGAGGTCTTGTTTACAGCAAAGAGATTTTCTGTTTTCTATCTACACATACAGAAACACGACGAATGTAGTATTAATCATAAATGTCTTCGAGATGAAGCCCGTTGTGTGTGCATGCTCGAGAAAAAAAGGTGACATGCCCTACAGTTTCCTGCCCCGTGATGGAGAACGCTGTCGTCCAGCCAGGAAGCACCTTCATCACAGCAGTGATCTTGGATGGAGGTGTAGCACACATCTATTGAGCCTCAGTGTATAGACTAGTGCCTTCCTAATGTACCGACTCAGTCACACTGTCATCTAATCAGTGGAAATGACTACGGCTATGGTAACCGTGTGCAGCTCTCATGCTGCAGAGATGCCATCTCTCTCCTCCCACACAGCAGCACACAGTCCAGCATTTATGAAGCAAAACACAGAGGACCAAAAAAAAAAAAAAGTTAGAGTGAACCTCCTGTATCGCCACCAGACACATATAGCAACAACTATGGCATAAAGAGGCAAACAGAGAGGGCTTTTAAAGTTTCCCACACTCATCTTTTAAAGTCTATATCTGCACACAGTGGGCTTTTAACACAGCCTCATACAGGCAGCTTTGAGAGCTTAACAGCCCATACAGAGAGCTGCTCACACAGACACTGAGGTGTGCACACACACACACACACACACACACACACACACACACACACACACACACACACGGGCACTGCACATGCCTGCGTGCACACTGCTTCTTGGGGCATATACAGAAAGCACGTTAAAAAAGCTCACAATCCTCTGGACAGTGGTTCATTAAATGGACACATTCAGTACCCAGGGCAGGACAGGGGGCTGGTGTGGAGCCTAGAGTACACACGCACACACACACACACACACACACACACACACACACACACACACACACACACACACACATACACACACACACACACACACACACACGCATGCAAGCACGCACAACACACACACACACAGCAGTGCCAGTGGATTCTCAGACCAATCAATAATCCATTATGAACAAACTCTCTTCACCTCCTACCCTGTTCTGGGCCAACAGACAAAAGAGGTCTGGTGCAAGCATCGCAATAAAGACAGAGAGGGGTAGAGCACAGCTGGAGAAACACACTCACACACACACTCACACACACACACTATCATACTGCTAGCACAACTCATACATCTGGAACTTTATGGCTCCTTTTTGGGTTGACATAAGAAGTTTCAACTCTGAATAAAAAGGTTATGTGTGTTAACACTGGTATATGTGCAAGAGTGTGTGTGTGTGTGGGGGGGGGGTGCATGTGTGCACGCACTAAACGAGTAAGCCAAGACACTAGAACACCCTTGACCTTAGAGGTCAGCGGACATGGTTTGATGTGGCTGCGGGTCCAGCGTGGGTCCAGTTTGGGTCCAGTGTGGGTCTGGACTGGCTCTAGCTTGGGTTTAGTTTGGGTCCAGTCTGGGTCTGGACTGGCTCTAGCTTGGGTTTAGTTTGGGTCCAGTCTGGGTCTGGACTGGCTCTAGCTTGGGTTTAGTTTGGGTCCAGTCTGGGTGTATTTCTGGATTGTCAGAGCACGTCATGCTCACAGGCAGTCAGAGCAGCGGGGGCTTTGCAGGGCCATTGTTGGGGTCTCTCTTCCGTATTTCCACCCCCTGCTTATCCATGATCCCATCCCAACCCCCAATCCCCGTCCCAAGCCCTCACTCACACCATTAATGTGACAGGGGAGGCAGAACAATGGCGGGGTCCTCTCCCTGTCCTTCTCTTACCCCTGATAAGTAGGCTGGGGGGGGGTCTATTTCTTCTATTTGCGTGAGAAGGTTTTTGGATAGAAAAAAAGACCCCACTGTGTCCCAGAGACTGTGTGTGTGTGTGTGTGTGTGTGTGTGTGTGTGTGTGTGTGTGTGTGTGTGTGTGTGTGTGTGTGTGTGTAGGAACTGGGGACGATAGCAGGTGTTTGGGTCAACACTGTCATGTTACATTTTGCAGAGTGGACGGACCATGCTCGTGGGATTACCGGGCGGCCCGAGAGGAAGAGTGGGTGGTTGTCAGCTCCAGAAGTGCAGCATATGCTACAATTCATAAAAAAAAAAACATAAAACACTTGGAGCTATTTGGAATTTGTGAAAAACAGCTACTTAACTGCTGCTAACTGTTCAAAAGTCAGCT
>JAJHIY020000151.1:0-5000 GCA_022114975.2 Lampris megalopsis
TGTGTGCAGTAAGACATGCAGTAAGTGTGTGCAGTAAGACCTGCAGTAAGTGTGTGCAGTAAGACATGCAGTAAGTGTGTGCAGTAAGACATGCAGTAAGTGTGTGCAGTAAGACATGCAGTAAGTGTGTGCAGTAAGACCTGCAGTAAGTGTGTGCAGTAAGACCTGCAGTATGTGTGCAGTAAGACATGCAGTATGTGTGTGCAGTAAGACATGCAGTATGTGTGCAGTAAGACATGCAGTATGTGTGTGCAGTAAGACATGCAGTATGTGTGTGCAGTAAGACATGCAGTATGTGTGTGCAGTAAGACATGCAGTATGTGTGTGCAGTAAGACATGCAGTATGTGTGTGCAGTAAGACATGCAGTATGTGTGTGCAGTAAGACATGCAGTATGTGTGTGCAGTAAGACATGCAGTATGTGTGCAGTAAGACATGCCCACATATTCAGTTTCCATCATTTGAGAAAGACAAGATGTGCTTATGTTCAGTCTACAGCTCAGCTCTTCGTATTCCTCGACTTTGTACGGTCAAACACATCATATTGGGCCTTCAAAGTGGCCACAGGATCATTAAGCAGATTTGCTTTTCAGGTGTGAAGACTCTGAGTGAGGCGTCAGAACCCACCCAGCACCGTGTTGTCTCTACATACTCATGTTGTGTTGTTGTTGTTGTTGTTGTTTTATACCTTTATTCATGTTTTACCTCTAACGGCTCAACGTTGAGGGAGTGGTCTAGTCCCCATTAATATTCATGACGTGACCTTTGCGTGACAAGTACAAGCAAGGGTTGGGTGTAAAGGTGGGCGGGGTTTCACAGTTTGATGATTTGATCTGATTGGCTGCAGGTAAATGAGTGTGTGGTGACGTCACGAGTACCAGAAAGACAAGACTGGCTAAGAGGAGCTGAACAAGGGGGGATAATTGAGTTCTACTTTTTATACTTAATTACTGGTTTCCAGCGGAAAGACTGCAGAATACATGAGGTTCAACGTAAGACGTGATGTTAGCAAATATTAATATTTCAGTTTCAGTCATTTTTCTGACAAAGTAGTGGACAGATCACGAGCAGCGTGGTGTTGATTCTGCAGAGGCAGAGATGCTGTATCTCTGAAATACTGCTCTCCCACCCCCCCTTTCTGTTGTTGGTTGTTGTTTTTGTGTTTCCCTTCTCTTGAAAGGGGGCTGTGCGTGTCCGTGGGGGTGGGGGGGTGGGGGGTTGGGGGTGGGGGGGGGTTGGCATCTGTGCAGATCAGTATCAACAGTATCAAACACCGCCCTGGAGCCTTTGAACCTCCTGTGTCGTTCGCCTCTCATAACAAGCCCACCAATCAAACTCCTAAGATCAATACACCTGGCTGGTCCTGTCAGCAGATCACACGCCGGCCGTGTTGCCGGCGTGCCCATCAGCCCGCCTCGGTGCCAGTCGGTCCAGGGCTAGACCTCTCACTCCGGCTAATTGAATGGGAAAAGTCGGAGGAGGCCCCCGCGCCGGGCTGTGCCGTGGCGGGTCGACGTGTGAGCCGGACAGCTGCAGACACGGAGCGGACATGCCCGCAGGCCGAGGCCAGAGATGCAGCCTTTATATCCAACCCGGAGTCCCGCGTTCACTCCAATCGGTTTAAACTTGCCCGGGCGCCGAGGGCCGAGAGACAGGTGCCGGAGCCAGCGTGACCCGGGTGATGTGTGATGACGGAGCAGAGCTGTCAGGTCCAGATCCACGTCAGATCAGTCCAGACTATGCAAGAGTACGTAATGAATATTTCACCGGGATAAATCATGGATGAGGCTGGGCACCACTCTGTTGATTTCACTGAGAAGCTCAAGATGCAAGGGAACCCGGCGCGGTTCTGACTGGCTGTCTACAACCTCGGGGCAAACGGAGGCAGTAGAAATATAATTGCCTTTAGCCAGGCAGGCTGTTGTTTGTACCAGATAGAGAGGCGGCGCGGCGCTACGGTGGAGGAGATCAGATTTATATGGATCTCACTCTGTGGCTTGACATTACAGCTCAACTCAAGAAAATCATATCTGGACTGGCAGGGAAGTGGATGTCACTGTGAGTCTGCCTGTGTGTGTGTGTGTGTGTGTGTGTGTGTGTGTGTGTGTGTGTGTGTGTGTGTGTGTGTGTGTGTGTGTGTGCGTGCGTGTGTGTGTGTGTGCGTGTGTGTGTGTGTGTGCGTGTGTGTGTGTGTGTGTGCGTGCACGCTCTACATGTATGCATCCTGGTTGTACGGTGCGGTGGGAGATCGTGCCGCTCTCGGCAGCATGCTGCTCCTGGCAGGCCCCTCGCTCTCTGCGCCATGAGGAGAACAGCTGCTTCACAAGCACGTTGGGGTGTGAGCCACGTCCCTGTGGCTCCTCTCATCTCCTCCTCCTCCTCCTCCTCCTCCTCCTCCTCCTTCTCCTTCGCAGCCACAGACACGCCGCTCTCTGTCTCCGACAGTAACCTCCTCTATCATCTCCACTCCCGTAGACATTCAAAGGGCCGCTCCTACTCTCCACCTCTCTTCTCCTCCCCGCTCCTCTATGCTCCTCCCTTTCTCCCCGCTTCTGCTCGCGAAGAAGAAGCGGAAAAAGTTAACTCTTGACATCAAACTTGGGCTCCGTCCAAAACAGTGACACCGGGGCTTCTGACCTCCACACGAGTTGAAGGTTAGCCCGCTGCTTAATTAACGTCCCCCGTCCTCCGCTCCCCTGCTGGAGCGCCGTGTGATGAGGGAGGAAGAGAGGGGTTATCTGGACCCCGGAGGCACGTGGAGCCCCCCCCTCCCTTTGTTGGCAAACGGTTCTGTTCCTCTGTGCCTGCGACCTTTTCTCCGGGCCCACCGCCCCAGCCCACCGGCACGGCCAATTATCCCAAATCCCTCGCCGCATTCGTCTTGCCATTTCCACTGTGCGTTTGCCCGGTGCAGCTGGAGAGGTGGGCGTGGCCACAGAGCGGCGCAGCCCGGTGACGGGGGCCTGAGCCCAGACACAGAGATGGAGGACCACCGCAGGTAGGCGGCGCTTAAATTATTCAGCTTCCCAGAAAGGTTAAGGCTCTGCCGGTGATGCGAGCTGACATTCATCCAGGTCCCGGGTCGCGCCCGCCACGGCAGCCGTGGCCGTTTTATGTCCTCCCGGACTGTTAGTGGCGCTGAGCGTGTCACATCCCACCAGTCTCACTCTCATACCATGTGACCCGCCCCTCTGCCGCCCAGAACAGAGCAGCACAGGTGTGTTCTATCCGCCGGTGGACCCGACCCAAACGGTCCAAACGCAGCACAGACGCTACGGGTAACGTGGGACACTTGTGATGTCCACTCATGAGGACTCACCGAGGCCAGAAGGTAACGGACGGCCTTTGCTATCGTGTGGGCCGGGCGTGCACACAGTATGTATTTACACATGTCCTGCGGTTACACTCTTGCCCATTATCAGTGCACAACAACATGTCTTCTTCTTCTTCAGGGCTTCCTCGTTAGCGAGGGTCGCCAGCACCATCAGGAGGACATGCTTGCCAAACAGGTCTCCAGTCTCTCTGTCCTGAGCTGGTCTTGTTGCCTCCAGTATTTTCAGGCTAAGCCATTCTCTGATGTCATCACGATATCAGAGAACGGCCTCGGTTAGTTCACGTCCACCCGGACGACGGGTCCGCCCAAGGAGTGATAGCTTCCTTTTCCTGATGTGTGCCGTCAGTCCTCTTTTTGTTCCTAATTCACTAAGGATGCTCGCACTCGTTCGTTTCTCTGCCCAGCCTCTTGGAAGCATCCTACGATAAAGCCCCAGCTCCGCAGCCTCCACCTGTCTACCATCGCCTTCTCCACCGTCCAACTGTCAGCTCCGTACGACAACACTGGCCAGACCAGTGCTGTTAGTAGACTGACTTTCACTTCTTTTCCTACCCCCCCCCCCCGTCTCTCCATGTTGGCACCATCTCCGTCAGTCTTTTCTTTGCTAGGGTGATTCTGACTTTGATGTCATCTGTACATCACCGTCACTTTGCTCAACTGAACCCAAGTATTTGAAGCTCTCTGGGTGTTCTGCACCTTGTCCATCTACTGAGACTGCAACATCTGGTCCACCCACAACAACGTGGCATGCTCACACAACAGACGAGATGCCGCTTTACTGTCAGCATGGCCAACAGCAGATGATGTGCCGTGTCGGGCTGTTCGGTTGGACAGCAGCTTGATTTATGACCGGTCAATCTTCAACGTGAGCGAGTGAATACCAGAGATTATGAACGGATTGTGGCGGACACGAGGGGCTACGCCTCTCACCCAGCAGGACTGTGAGCTGGGGGCGTGGCTTACCTTCCCGGGCTTGCTGGTGCAGGGCTGTTCCTGCTGCGGTTGGTTTTTGGAGTTGAGGAATAAACATCAAACTCGCCTTGGTCTGCTGTGTTTTTCCTCATCCTGCCACAGGATAATGATCAAAATCAGTTCTTTACTCCCCCTCCCCCTAATTGTATCCGGCCAATTACCCCACTCTTCCGGTCGCTGCTCCACCCCCTCTGCTGAGCCGGGGAGGGCTGCAGACTACCACACGCCTCCTCCCATACACGTGGAGTCGCCAGCCGCTTCTTTTCACCTGACAGTGAGGAGTTTCACCAGGGGGACGTAGCATGTGGGAGGATCACGCTACTCCCCCCAGTCGCCCCTCCCCCTAATTGTATCCGGCCAATTACCCCACTCTTCCGGTCGCTGCTCCACCCCCTCTGCTGATCCAGGGAGGGCTGCAGACTACCACATGCCTCCTCCCATCCATGCGGAGTCGGCAGCCGCTTCTTTTCACCTGACGGTGAGCAGTTTCACCAGGGGGACGGACGTAGCACATGGGAGGATCACACCGTTCCCCCTGAACGACCAGAGGAGGCGCTACTGCAGCAGGACACATACCCACATCTGACTTCCCACCCGCAGACGCCTGACCAAGCCAGAGGCAACACGAGGATTCGAACCGCCGATCCGCGTGTTGGTAGGCAACGGAACAGACCACCACGCCGCCCGGACGCCCT
>JAJHIY020000151.1:10000-12500 GCA_022114975.2 Lampris megalopsis
CGCATGCCCCGGACTCCTCTCTGCCTGCCTGCTATTCCTAGGGGGAGAGGCGAATATACATTCCTATTTTAGCCAGGAGCCCCACAGCAGAAGAATGGCTTTCATTGGCCTGACTCTAAATATTGCATGACTTCCTGATGGCAGTGCACTGTCTGAGGCGCTGTCTGGCCCGGTATTAACCTGTCCGGATAAATCAGCTGCTCAGCCAGCCCTGTTCCCTCGTCCGGGTCCCTCTCCCCCCCTTCTTACCTCCTTCTCCTTCCTCCGCCTCCCCGCTTTCTGCTTTTCCCATGCATCGCTTCTGCACAGCAAGTTTCATGCAACCCAGTTGGGTTCTGAGTTTGTGTGTGTGTGTGTGTGTGTGTGTGTATTTATGTGTATGTGTGTATATATATCAGCGCTATTGGCAAGGTGTTCCTTTGCACACGAGGAATTTGACTCCGGTTCACAGCAGCTTCTAGCACTTGCAGACTCACACAAAAAAAAAGTTTATAAGATGTTACCCAGACAGCATCCTGATGTGGGCCACCTCAGGCAGTGATGCAGCACTGCTGGCCTTCTTCTGGCCCTGACAAGATGGATGTGAGCCTGAAGTGGCCCACATGTATAACAGCAAATATGGCCCAAATATGCCAAATCACATGTGGGCCTTTTCTGGCAAAGCTGCAGTGCTCTGGGCAACATGTGGTCTGGATGTGACCCTGAAGTGGCCCGTGGGGTAAATGGTGAATATGGCCCAAACATGGGCCACCTTTGGCAAATATGTGGCACATGTGGCATTGCTGTGGCTTGGTTCTGGCCCAGATCTGGCAAGCAGGAACGGACCACCAAGTGCCATCATACCACGCGGTATGTGGGCCGGATGAAAGTGTCGGTGTGGGACGGGTCCGGGTCCGGGCCACAGCAAGGTTGCTCTCTGGGTAGATCAGGTTGCAAGTGTAGGGCCCTATAGTTTCTGTGATAACAGAATCATGGGCAGAATTGAGCATTTAAAAAAGCTCTCTAACACAGATTCTGTAGGGCCCCAGCATTGTGGGGCCACAACTGCAGCAGAATCACTTGCAAATGTGCGTGAGGAGTTGTGTCGCCGCATCTCAGGATCCGTGTGTGTGTAATCGGATTTGTAAATCTGTACATGAATCTCTAAAAGCGTTTTGGGAGTGTGTACGGGAATCTGCAAATGTGCATTCAGAATATGTGTGGCTGAGAAGTAGTCCCAAGTATTTTGCTCAAAGAGATGGAGATACCGGTAAGTCATCAGTGACTACTCGGGCAGGCGGGTCTCTCAGTCGCCTCTGCGCAGAACTGTCGTCCACTGACTTCCGGTTTCTGCTGCAGCGGTCCTGCCGCTTTCCTGTTTGTTGGCGCGTACTGTTGACAATGGCATATTGTTCGCGATGCCTGCAAGATTTTCCAGGGATAAACGTCAACGACAAACTTCCACCTGCACCTGCCGGCAGATGGGTGAAAGGTTCCAAGTTGCACATATCAAGTTACGTCCACAATGATGAGGACGAGCAGACGGACGGACGGACGGAACTGTCTCAAATAAATAAATAAATAAAAGAAAACGAAAACCGAAATCCTGGGAATATGATCCTTATCTTACATTAAGTGTTTTCGGTAACGTTAGGTGGTGGGTGTTGGACATGTCACGTCTTGAACGTCACTAGCACAGTGAAGAACACCGATCGTTATAGCTACGTCTTCAGCCGAGCCGCCCCACGGTAACTGTAGTTTAAAAAACCTCCTGGAAATCAGTTGCTGGATGATTCGGCCCGGTACACCGACAGGTGACGTCACCACAGTGGCGCCTGTCAAGGAGGGGGAGGGGGTATTAGTCAGTAGTGAACAGGCACTTCCTGAAGTGGATGTGTTGGAAGCAGGGAAATGGACAAGCGTCTGATCTGAGCGACTTGGGCAAGGGCCGAGTCGTGATGGCTAGACGACTGGTCAGAGCGTCTCCACAACGGCAGGTCTTGTGGGGTGTCCCCGGTATGCAGTGGTCAGGACCTACCAAAAGTGGTCCAAGGAAGGACAACCGGTGAACTGGCAACAGGGTCGTGGGCGCCCAAGGCTCGTTGATGTGTGTGGGGAGTGAAGGCTAGCCCGTCTGGTCTGATCCCACCGAGGAGCTCCTGCAGCTCATGCTGCTGAAAAAGCTCATGCTGGCTATGACGGACAGGTGTCAGGACACACAGTGCACCCCACCCTGCGGTGTACGGGGCTGTGTAGCTGCAGACCGGTCAGAGCGCCCATGATGACCCCTGTCCACCACCGAAACACCTGCACACGAGTATCAGGACTGGACCACGGAGCAGTGGAAGAAGGTGGCCTGGTCTGATGAGGCATGTTATCATGTGGACCACCCCCCGGGGGGGGGGGGGTGTGCATCGTTTACCTGGGGAAGAGGTGGCACCAGGATGCACTCTGGGAAGAAGACAAGCCGGGGGAGGCGGTGTGATGCTCTGGACAATGTTCTGCTGGGGAACCTTGGGTC
>JAJHIY020000151.1:20000-22500 GCA_022114975.2 Lampris megalopsis
AAGAAGCAGACGTGGACACGGCAGCAAGCGACCTTCCTCGCCGAGTCAGCGCTGCACACGGTGCTCAGTGACGCGAGTTTCGGGCGACTCCTTCCCCGACTAGTCGATTAACCGTTTCGACGATCGACGACCGGTCGACTATCAAAACAGTCGTTAGTTGCAGCAGTATGCACGGTCCAGCCATATGCTAGGTTTTGTGTCCTGGTTGTATATATCTCTGAGTGTGTGTGTATATATATATATATGTTTTAATGCACGTGCATGCGTGCACGTGCGTGTGCGAGGACGCCAGTTGAACCAGTGCTGTGGATGTTTGCCTGCAGCTTTTTTTTTTTAATCTTTTTTTTTTCCCCACAGGTTTGATTCCCAGCGGGGAGCCATGTTCAGCACTGTTCCAAAGCCGTTCAGATCCGTGCCTCCCCTCCCCTCCCCTCCCTCCCCCTCCCTCCCCCGGCCCCCATTCTCTTAACAGCACTGTAAACCCAAACGCACGGCGGGCCATTATTTAAAACATTTTTTTTTGTGCGACCTCCTCCTCGCTGCAGCGCGGCGGTTCGGGTGACATCCAGGTCGCATTACTGAGAATGTCTCCTACATAAATCATGGATCTTAAAATCTTAGTAGGCGCCATATAAAATTATTAGTAGATGTAACCTCTCAATGAATTTTGAGTCTGTTGCTCATTAAATGTTTAAGCCACAAGTGTGTGTGGGTTCATCCACGCTGAGCGGCTGATGACCACCCGGGCTGTGCAGGGCAACACTACCACTGTACCGCCAAGTCCCCCTAGTGACTCACACACACACACACACACACAAACACACACACACACACACACACACACACACACACACACACACACACACACACGCACGCACACCCACACACACACACACACACACACACACACACACACACAGGTATAATTACAAGTACAACTGCTGTACCAACTACTACCACCTATAACTGAAGACATGATTGGGAAGTAATATGCTATGTAGTATTATGCTATGTAGTAATATGTCATGTAGTAATGTCATGTAGTAATGTCATGTACATACTCAGCATGTATATACTATTTCTCCTGTCCTGCTACAGAAGTAATTTCCATTCTTTCTGCTTGTGATATGATGGATGTTGGTCGATATTTCCAGATCATTAGTACAACTGAATTACTGGGAGTTATTAATTGACTCAACAGTCCCTCCATTCAATTATCCTGAAAAGGCGACAGAAAATTCCCGTCTGGCATCACGGTGTTTGCTGCCCATGCTTGGAATGGGAATGATGAGGCATATCTTTGTTTGTGGTGAAGGCCGGCCAACAGCACCGTGTGTGTGTGTGTGTGTGTGTGTGTGTGTGTGTGTGTGTGTGTGTGTGTGTGTGTGTGTGTGTGTGTGTGTGTGTGTGTGTGTGTGTGTGTGTGTACGTGCATGGAACCAGGCCACACTGGTGAGGCCAAGTCTCCCTCCGCTGGCAGCGTAGGGACTGGGGAGACCCCACCTCGCTCCAGATTCCTCTCCAGCTTTGTTTGACTAAGTGCTGCTGTGGTGCTGGAGAGACTGAGGTGGTGCTGGAGGGGCTGCCATGGTGCTGGAGGGGCTGGAGTGGTGCTGGAGGGGCTGGCGTGGTGCTGGAGAGGCTGGAGTGGTGCTGGAGGGGCTTGAGTGGTGGTGGAGTAGTGCTGGGGAGGATGGTGTGGTGCTGGAGGGGCTGGCGTGGTGCTGGAGAGGCTGGAGTGGTGCTGGAGGGGCTGCCATGGTGCTGGAGGGGCTGGAGTGGTGCTGGAGAGGATGGTGTGGTGCTGGAGGGGCTGGCGTGGTGCTGGAGAGGCTGGAGTGGTGCTGGAGGGGCTGCCATGGTGCTGGAGGGGCTGGAGTGGTGCTGGAGAGGATGGTGTGGTGCTGGAGGGGCTGGCGTGGTGCTGGAGAGGCTGGAGTGGTGCTGGAGGGGCTGGCGTGGTGCTGGAGAGGCTGGCGTGGTGCTGGAGAGGCTGGAGTGGTGCTGGAGGGGCTGGCGTGGTGCTGGAGAGGCTGGCGTGGTGCTGGAGAGGCTGGAGTGATGCTGTAGGGGCTTGAGTGGTGCTGGAGTAGTGCTGGAGAGGATGGTGTGGTGCTGGAGGGGCTGGCGTGGTGCTGGAGAGGCTGGAGTGGTGCTGGAGGGGCTGCCATGGTGCTGGAGGGGCTGGAGTGGTGCTGGAGAGGATGGTGTGGTGCTGGAGGGGCTGCCGTGTTGCTGGATAGGCTGCCTTGGTGCTGGAGGGGCCAGCGTGGTGCTGGAGGGGCTGGCGTGGTGCTGGTGTGATGCTGTAGAGGCTGGGGTGGTGCTGCTGTGGTGCAGAAGAGGCTGGCGTGGTGCTGGCGTGGTGCTGCTGTGGTGCTGGAGAGGCTGGGTGGTGCTGGTGTGAAGCTGGAGAGGCTGGGGTGGTGCTGCTGTGGTGCTGAAGAGGCTGGCGTGGTGCTGGAGAGGCTGGGTGGTGCTGGAGAGGCTGGGGTGACGG
>JAJHIY020000151.1:27500-42049 GCA_022114975.2 Lampris megalopsis
CATCATCCCCTTTCTGTTCTCCCCTCACCCCCCTCTCTCTTCTCCCATCTTCCTCTCTGTTCTCCCATCATCCCCTCTCTGTTCTCCCGTCATCCCCCTCTCTGTTCTCCCATCATCCTCTCTGTTCTCCCATCATCCTCTCTGTTCTCCCATCATCCCCCTCTCTGTTCTCCCATCATCCTCTCTGTTCTCCCATCATGCCCCTCTCTGTTCTCCCATCATCCCCTCTTGTTCTCCCATCATCCCCCTCTCTGTTCTCCCATCATCCCCTCTTGTTCTCCCATGATCACCCTCTGTTCTCCCATCATCCCCCTCTCTGTTCTCCCATCATCCCCCTCTCTGTTCTCCCATCATCCTCTCTGTTCTACCATCATCCTCTCTGTTCTCCCATCATCTCCCTCTCTGTTCTCCCATCATCCTCTCTGTTCTCCCATCCCCCTCTGTTCTCCCATCATCCTCTCTGTTCTCCCATCATCCTCTCTGTTCTCCCATCACCCTCTCTGTTCTCCCATCCCCCTCTCTGTTCTCCCATCATCCTCTCTGTTCTCCCATCACCCTCTCTGTTCTCCCATCATCCTCTCTGTTCTCCCATCACCCCCCTCTCTGACACACAAACTGTGTTGCTTGTTTGCACTGTGCCTGTAGCCATTTGTCATGTGTGCGTCCACATGTTTGATTTTTTTGTAATAAAAATTATATTTACCTACCCTCCCATCCCCCCCCCCCACTACACACACACACACAGACACACACAGACACACACACACACACACACACACACACACACACATACACCAGCACAGTTTATCTGGCTCATCACTCGGCAGACCAGACCCTTCACAAGCACATCACAAAGCAAGGACACTGACAGTAGTCTTCAAATAACGCCACTGTGACAAAATGGATCACACACACACACCTCACATTTCTACACACAGACACACACACACACACACACCTCACATTTCTACACACAGACACACGCACACACACACACCCAGAAACACCCAGAAGACACGCACAACGCAGCATCCATCAGCTGGCGGAGCGGCTGTGTCCGTTTTGTGGGCACTAGTATTCAGCAGGTGTGTAGGAAGTGCTCATTACTCCTCCTCTCCCAGGGCCGGACCTGTGCCCATGCACTTCTCCTTTCTTCTCCTTCTCCTCTCCTTTCTTCTCCTTTTCCTCTCCTTTTCCTCTCCTTTTACTCTCCTTTTCCTCTCCTTTTCCTCTCCTTTTACTCTCCTTTCCTCTCCTTTTCCTCTCCTTTCTTCTCCTTTTCCTCTCCTTTCCTCTCCTTTTCCTCTCCTTTCCTCTCCTTTTCCTCTCCTTTCCTCTCCTTTCCTCTCCTTTCCTCTCCTTTTCCTCTCCTTTACTCTCCTTTCCTCTCCTTTTCCTCTCCTTTACTCTCCTTTCCTCTCCTTTTCCTCTCCTTTCCTCTCAAAACCCTCCTTTTCCTCTCATTTCCTCTCCATTCCTCTCCTTTCCTCTCCTTTTACTCTCCTTTCCTCTCCTTTTCCTCTCCTTTCTTCTCCTTTTCCTCTCCTTTCCTCTCCTTTTCCTCTCCTTTCTTCTCCTTTCCTCTCCTTTCCTCTCCTTTTCCTCTCCTTTTCCTCTCCTTTCCCTCTCCTTTCCTCTCCTTTCTTCTCCTTTTCCTCTCCTTTTCCTCTCCTTTCCTCTCCTTTCCCCTCCTTTTCCTCTCCTTTTCCTCTGCTTTCCTCTCCTTTCCTCTCCTTTTCCTCTCCTTTCCTCTCCTTTCTTCTCCTTTCTTCTCCTTTCCTCTCCTTTCCTCTCCTTTCCTCTCCTTTCTTCTCCTTTCCTCTCCTTTCCTCTCCTTTCTTCTCCTTTTCCTCTCCTTTTCCTCTCCTTTCCTCTCCTTTTCCTCTCCTTTTCCTCTCCTTTACTCTCCTTTCCTCTCCTTTCCTCTCCTTTCCTCTCCTTTCTTCTCCTTTCCTCTCCTTTCTTCTCCTGTTCCTCTCCTTTTCCTCTCCTTTCCTCTCCTTTCCTCTCCTTTTACTCTCCTTTCCTCTCCTTTCCTCTCCTTTCCTCTCCTTTCCTCTCCTTTTCCTCTCCTTTTCCTCTCCTTTCCTCTCCTTTCCTCTCCTTTTCCTCTCCTTTTCCTCTGCTTTCCTCTCCTTTCCTCTCCTTTTCCTCTCCTTTCCTCTCCTTTCTTCTCCTTTCTTCTCCTTTCCTCTCCTTTCCTCTCCTTTCCTCTCCTTTCCTCTCCTTTCTTCTCCTTTCCTCTCCTTTCCTCTCCTTTCTTCTCCTTTTCCTCTCCTTTTCCTCTCCTTTCCTCTCCTTTTCCTCTCCTTTTCCTCTGCTTTCCTCTCCTTTTCCTCTCCTTTCCTCTCCTTTCTTCTCCTTTCTTCTCCTTTTCCTCTCCTTTTCCTCTCCTTTCCTCTCCTTTTCCTCTCCTTTCCTCTCCTTTCCTCTCCTTTTCCTCTCCTTTCCTCTCCTTTCCTCTCCTTTCCTCTCCTTTTCCTCTCCTTTCTTCTCCTTTTCCTCTCCTTTCTTCTCCTTTTCCTCTCCTTTCTTCTCCTTTTCCTCTCCTTTCCTCTCCTTTGCTCTCCTTTCTTCTCCTTTTCCTCTCCTTTCCTCTCCTTTGCTCTCCTTTCCTCTAATTTTCCTCTCCTTTTCCTCACTTTTCCTCTCCTTTCCTCACCTTTCCTCTCCTTTTCCTCTCCTTTTCTTCTCCTTCCCTCCCCTCCTGTTTTTCAGCTGACTCGGCTTTGGTCATCTTATTTGCCTTCCAATCCAGATCAATCTTCTCTCCATCCCCCTCCATCCCCCCATCCCCTCCTAAAGCCCACCGGTTCATAAACATTTCATGGGCTCAGCCTTGACTTTGGTGGGGATGCTGAGGGGTTTGGTGCAAAGAGCCCGCGGAGGCTCGCCGGGCGGAGGCTCGCCAGGGCGGAGGCTCGCCAGGGCGGAGGCTCGCCAGGGCGGAGGCTTGCCAGGGTGGAGGCTCGCCAGGGCGGAGGCTCGCCAGGGCGGAGGCTCGCCGGGCGGAGGCTCGCCAGGGCCGGGCCGGGCTGCTTGCTATGTGCTGCGGCCAAGCAGCATCTAAGTTGGTGTGCAGCCTGAAACACGTCGTTCAGTTCACCTGCACCGCCCCCATCTACCTCCACACACACACACACACACACACACACACACACACACACACACACACACACACAACCGAACCCAGCGGTTAGACAGCTGCCACACCACCGTGTCAGCAAGACACCAGACTGACACCGACACAGAGCATGTGTGTGTGTGTGTGTGTGTGTGTGTGTGTGTGTGTGTGTGTGTGTGTGTGGTTGCTGGTGTGTGTGTGTGTGTGTGTGCATGCTGGTGTGGGTGTGAGGTATTGTATGTGAGGCAGTGTGTTCCTCTCAGTGTGACACCTTCAACAGTTTGGAGACATGGTGTGCTTAACGGCTTAATGCAGCCGCTGCAGCTCCGCTCTCCTCTGGCTGATTAACGCCGGCGAGCCGCGCCTGGGTGAGCCGGGCCTGGGTGAGCCGTGCCTGGGTGAGCCGTGCCTGGGTGAGCCGGGCCTGGGTGAGCCGGGCCTGGGTGTGCCGTGCCTGGGTGAGCCGCGCCTGGGTGAGCCGGGCCTGGGTGAGCCGTGCCTGGGTGAGCCGTGCCTGGGTGAGCCATGCCTGGGCGTGCTGTGCCTGGGTGAGCCGGGCCTGGGCGAGCCGGGCCTGGGTGTGCCGTGCCTGGGTGAGCCATGCCTGGGTGAGCTGGGCCTGGGTGAGCTGGGCCTGGGTGTGCCGTGCCTGGGTGTGCCGCGCCTGGGTGAGCCGGGCCTGGGTGAGCCGGGCCTGGGTGTGCCGCGCCTGGGTGTGCCGCGCCTGGGTGTGCCGCGCCTGGGTGAGCCGGGCCTGGGTGTGCCGCGCCTGGGTGAGCCGGGCCTGGGTGAGCCGGGCCTGGGTGTGCCGGGCCTGGGTGAGCCGGGCCTGGGTGTGCCGCGCCTGGGTGAGCCGCGCCTGGGTGAGCCGGGCCTGGGTGAGCCGGGCCTGGGTGAGCCGGGCCTGGGTGAGCCGGGCCTGGGTGTGCCGCGCCTGGGTGAGCCGCGCCTGGGTGTGCCGCGCCTGGGTGAGCCGGGCCTGGGTGTGCCGCGCCTGGGTGAGCCGGGCCTGGGTGAGCCGGGCCTGGGTGTGCCGTGCCTGGGTGAGCCGGGCCTGGGTGAGCCGGGCCTGGGTGTGCCGCGCCTGGGTGTGCCGCGCCTGGGTGAGCCGTGCCTGGGTGAGCCGGGCCTGGGTGAGCCGGGCCTGGGTGAGCCGTGCCTGGGTGAGCCGTGCCTGGGTGAGCCGGGCCCTGGTGTGCCGTGCCTGGGTGAGCCGTGCCTGGCTGTGCCGTGCCTGGGTGAGCCGGGCCTGGGTGAGCCGTGCCTGGCTGTGCCCGGCCCCGCCGAGGATTAGCTGTTACAGGAAACACGGTTTCCCAGGGAGCCGGCGAGCATTCCCGTGACTTTACACAACACCTTTCTCATTCAGGCGCCTTTCAGAACAACCCACTTCAACACCGGTCCCGCCCCGCCGTTGGCCGCAGTCAGAGGGAGCTCGTGCAGGGGGCGTGGCCTCGGCGCGCTTTCAGGGCAAAGCGCGAGTGACCTTGGACCACCATTCCCAGATAGAAAGAACCAATTCAACTCACTGATGCTGTACTGGCATGGCTGCATTAATTACCATGTTGCCAAAGCAAAACAAAGCAGGTGGCAGCAAAACAGGTCAACAGAGAACCAAACAACAACAACAACAACAACAACATAAACAAAAGGAAAGGAAAGGAAAAGGGATCGGTAGAACTGGCAGAAACACAGAACAGCAACTGACAGTAGTTGGAACAGTAACTGACAGTGTCTTGGTCACTCACTGACTCTTAGGCTATGGCATTCTGACACATATTGTGCCGCAAGGTGTGACCTTTGACCCTCTCCTAAAATAAGTGGCCGTGGTTCTTCCTCATCCAGGAGTAGAACATTTGGAATCTGGTTTTCAAATGTCTCCTGGTATTTTTCTCTTATGTTCCAGAATGTCTCACAATTTGGCAGGAAGTGCCTCTCTGTCTCCACCTCACCTGCTGTACAGTGACCACATATTCTTTGCTCTTTTGGTAGCCAAGATGTTGTGTGTCTGCCCTTTTCAGTGGCTAGACTGTGGTCAGCGAGCCTGTACCTGGTCAGGATGTGTCTCTGCTGAGTGTCTCTGACAGTGGACAGACAGTCAGCCAGTCTGTGTTGTCTTTTTAGGGCCCCGTAACATTCTATTCTACTCTTTGGCCCGAATATTGCCCACATCTGCAGTTATCTTATGGCCCACATTTGGCCTTGAATGACGGCGTTGACTCAGGGTGAGTGTGGCTGCCTCAACTCGGCCCCAGGTCCACCGTACATGGCCCACCACAGCATGTGCCTTCACTAAAGTCAAGCCTGGCTCATTAAATTTGAGCCACTTCTGGCCCACACAGTATGTGCTGTAACCCAAGTCAAGCCCAGATCATTACAAGTGGGCCATGCAACGCTTGGCATAACCCAAGTCAGGCCTGGCATATGACATTTGGGCCACGTCTGGCCCACACAAAAGGTGCCAGTATTATGGACGAGTCGGGTCTAGGGGTTAAGGGTTAAGCACGCAATACTATTCCTAAACTGGAGTGTGTAGAAAAGATGAAAACCGAGGGAAGAAACAGAAAGAAGGACTGATTTCCAAGAGTAGAGAACTAGCCGGGAGGTGGGCTAGCTTACCGAGGTAGCAGGCTAGCAGTTAGCAGGTCCCTCCGACCAGGCCTCGGCTATACGGGTCTCAGCTCCGGTAAGCAGCGGACTCCATCTTGGTACGTTAGTTAAGTTCGGGCTGACGGCGTTGAGCCGGAAGGTGTGGATGCAAACTGCCGCCATTAATTAACTCCAGGGGGCGCACTCGCACCGTGCAGCGACGTCCTTCTTATGAAAACTGCTTAACCACGCCTCCAATCATTTCTCAGAGAAAACCTGTGTTGAGTCTTGTCTTTTGCAGAAGACTCGCCCGGTTCTTTGATTCAGGTCGACATGGGCAAATAAGAAGTCAGACGGCTTCTTCCTGGTTCGTGATGGTTTATTGGGCACACAACAAATAGTTCACAGGTAACACATAGTGATATATACTGAAACAACAAGGCGTGGTGCTTTTCGGAGACAGGCGTGATCGTGATCTTCTTCTTGGTTTCCCTTCGTCATTGTCGGTTACGTTTTCCTCGTGTTGTTTCGCAGGCGTCGTTCCTGCTCCAAGGCCGTCCTAATCAGGCCGGCATACAATGGTCCTACTCTCAGGCCCGGCTCATTTAGCCAGTCCAAGTATGTAAGAAAAGGAAGGGGGAAGGGGCAGGTAGAACCCCCATCACTTCTAGCACCAGTGTCGTGCCCCAGATCAGGCCCGGATGTGTCTACTATCTGGGTTCACATGAAAAGAACCTTCCACCACCTCCTCCGTCAATGCAGAAAGCAAGAACACTACTGATTTCCAGTCCCCTCTCCCCCCCTCTCCCTCCCTCTCCCTCCCCCTCCCTCTCTCTCTCTCGTCTCACTGTCTCTCCCTCCCCACCCACGTCCCCATCTTCACTGAAACAGCAGCAGGTCAAACTTTTAGCACGTGCAGGGGTGCGAGCGTCGCCAGCAGCAGCAGCAGCAGCAGCAGCAGCAAAGTGCCACCTCAGCACCTGTGCTTTAATGATTAATACCGTATTGATGGTCTCAATTAATTTCCTATTACGCCGCCAGAAGGCTGCAGTCGCTCCGTCTCTGTCACGGCCCCGCGCTTGTTTTTTGGGTGGGGGGGGGGGTGGGGGGGTGGAGGAGCCTCTCGGTGGTGGCAGCTGCTGGCCGGAGATAGCATGTTCCTCCCTGCCTCGCGCGCAGATTTTACAGGCGAAACGGAGAAGGCGCACGCGTCCGGTATCTCAAAGAAACACGCGCGCCTGAGTGTCGCCGTACCAAGCTGCGCCGCAACTCCACAACCCGTTACTCACGCTCTCCACGGAAAGAGGGTGGTGGGGCGTCCGGGTGGCGTCCGCTCTGTTGCCTACCAACACGGGGGGTCGCCGGTTTGAATCGCCGGCTTGGTCGGGCGTCCCTGCAGACACAGTCGGCCGTGTCTGCGGGTGGGAAGCCGGATGTGGGTGGGTGTCCTGGTCGCTGCACTAGCGCCTCCTCTGGTCGATCGGGGCGCCTGTTCAGGGGGGAGGGGGAACTGGGGGGGAGGGACAGCGTGATCCTCCCACGCGCTACGTCCCCCTGGTGAAACTCCTCACCGTCAGGTGAAAAGCAGCGACCGGGACAGCTCGGACATGTGGGGTAATTGGCCGGAGGAAGAGGGGGGGGTATAAAAAAAGGGGGGGGGGGCATCGAAGCCTAAATTGCTACTCGTGGTTAGCACTGCTGTTAGGGACAGAATAGGAAATCGATTCTTGTAGCTCTGACAGCTGACAAGTCACCATGCAGCCCAGATAGCGTCCGGATGTGGGCCACTCCAGGCAACGATGCGGTACCGATGGCCTTCTACTGGCCCTGACAACATGGATGTGAGCCTGAAGTGGCCCACATTTATTAGTAGGGTTGTGTACTGGTGAGAATCTGGTGATACAATATGTATCACGATACAGGGTTATGATTCAATATGTGGTGATATATTGTGATACTGTCAGAAAGGTGATACATTGTGATACTGTCAGAAAGGTGATACATTGTGATACTGTCAGAAAGGTGATACATTGTGATACTGTAAGAAAGGTGATACATTGTGATACTGTCAGAAAGGTGATATATTGTGATACTGTCAGAAAGGTGATATATTGTGATACTGTCAGAAAGGTGATATATTGTGATACTGTCAGAAAGGTGATATATTGTGATACTGTCAGAAAGGTGATACATTGTGATACTGTCAGAAAGGTGATACATTGTGATACTGTCAGAAAGGTGATATATTGTGATACTGTCAGAAAGGTGATACATTGTGATACTGTCAGAAAGGTGATATATTGTGATACTGTCAGAAAGGTGATATATTGTGATACTGTCAGAAAGGTGATACATTGTGATACTGTCAGAAAGGTGATATATTGTGATACTGTCAGAAAGGTGATATATTGTGATACTGTCAGAAAGGTGATATATTGTGATACTGTCAGAAAGGTGATACATTGTGATACTGTAAGAAAGGTGATATATTGTGGTTTCATAGGCCTGTGTTCTTTGTGCTTATGCTGCTTCCTGTCTCAGTTTACGTTGTTGGGTTGGGGTGGAAGAGTCAAATGGCTGAAGATAGATTACAACACTGTTATCTAGCGGTCGTGGGGTTACACACAACACAACATGTTTGTCACCAACCTTTACATGGAAACAATTAAAAATCCATACAGTGGCTTTGAGAGTGGATACAGTATCACAAAAGATAATATCGCGATATATTTTCTTGCACCCCTAGTGGTTAGCGTTGTTGGTAACGATAGAATAGGAAATCGTCCCAGGTTGTGGTATGAATTCGAATTAATATTTAGACACCTCAGAAAACTCAGAAACACTTGGTATTATTTTCTTTTTTTGTGTGGATTTTCCCCCTTTTTCTCCCCAGTGGGCTCTGTGCACAACTGTAGTCCACTGACTTCCGGTTTCTACTGCAGCGGTCCTACCAGCTTCCTGTTTGTTGGCGTGTGCTGTTGATGATGGCATATTTTTCGCAATGCCTGTAAGATTTACCACGGATAAATGTCAACGACACACCTTCACCCGCACCTACTAGCAAACGGGTGAAAAGTGTGTACATATCAAGTTATGTCCACAATGATGAGGATGAGGATCCTCATCCTCATCGTTGTGTGCATTGTGTGCATTGTGTGCAGTTCTGGGCATGTTGCTGACATTTATCCATGGTAAATCTTACAGGCTTTACGAAAAATATGCCATTGTCAACAGCACACGCCAACAAACAGGAAGCTGGTATGACCGCTGCAATAGAAACCGGAAGTCAGTGGACTGCAGTTATGCACGGAAGCCATAGTATCCGGCCAATTACCCCACTCTGCTCCACCCCCTCTGCAGACTACCACATGCCTCCTCCCATACATGTGGAGTCACCAGCCGCTTCTTTTCACCTGACAGTGAGGAGTTTCACCAGGGGGACGTAGCACGTGGGAGGGTCAAGCTATTCCCCCCAGTCCCCCCCCCCGAACAGGCGCCCCGACCGACCACAGGAGGCGCTAGTGCAGTGACCAGGACACATACCCACATCCGGCTTCACACACGCAGACACGGCCAATTGTGTCTGCAGGGACGCCCGACCAAGCCGGAGGTGATGGAATAGACCGCTGCGCTACCCGGATGCCCCCTTGGTAGTACTTTCTCCGCCATGTTTGAACCAAAATGTAGCCCGTTACATAAGCTGACCCGGAAACGCTTTGAAAGGTCAGTGGCAAACGGAATTAAATTTAAACCCGTTGTCTAAAGGGGGGAAAAAAGTGGCTCAGTTGGTGCCCAGCAGGGTTTCCTCCAGTGGCGGCTGGCCAGTAGAGGGCGCTGGGGCACCGCCCCCTTCAAACATCAAGAGATGAAAATCTACTTAAACATGTTAAATATAATGTGGTTGTATAAAGCAAATAACGATGAAATAAAAGTGTTGTCAGTCTGTGAGCGCCTGTCAGCAGCACTTCCTGTCTGAATACATATACTTCCTGTCTGAATACATATACTTCCTGGGTCAGGGGCGCCGGCCAAACCATACCTTATGTAAGCCCTCAAACTTGTGGCGAGCAGGAGACCTGAGGCTGCTGTCTGATTGGTTTCTGCAGGTTTTCCAGGGGGCGCTGTTCTGTGCTGTCCCCTGGAAACTCCCAGGGGGCGCACACTCCCACTTTTATTGGCAGTGAATTGGTATTGTTTTAATGTTTTTTGAGCTACTGTGATTGGACGATTCTCGTGGCTGTCAATCATGTTCACACCCACCACGACGCCTCGTCTCGACTGTCAATCATCCACCGTCTACCAACCCTGATAACATCTATAGGCTACACTGTCCTGCTTAATAAGTCTGTGACTGTGTGGACATTAAAGCAGCTGGCAGGTGTGCTGCGCCAAGGTAAATTGCGCCCCCCCCCTCAAAATGTTTAGCACCAGCCGCCACTGGAGATTCAACCCTACTATCAGGTCTCGTCGATCTGGGATCTGACAGTCCCTTCTCTGTGTCCTTTCACATCTGTGCAGCTGCTCCGCTGGCAAACTCGCAGTCAGCACTGCCCCCTGCAGAGAGGCCGGGGAAGTGCCCGCGCACCCTTCCGTCAGCTCAGTCCCGACGGCACCTCCTCTCCTGCTCTCTTCATTACCTTTTCATATCCCACTCACGACCCCTTATCTCCAGCCCCTCAATGCTGCACCCCATAAAGCCCTTTATCTGGTTCTAATGTGCGCTGTTTATCTCTGCCTCGTCCTTCCATTCTCTCTCACGCACAAACACGCTCTCACGCATGCTGGCTTTATTTTTCCATTCCTCAAGACCCAATACACACTGCTGGTTGCTAGGAGACCGTGGGAGGTTTTTTTTTTTGCTTTGTTTTTGTTTTTTTTCTTTTCTCTGCAGATGTTTGATTACCCATTTAAAGGTGTGTGCGTGCATGTGTGTGTGTGCGCGCGTGTTTGTGTGTGTGCGTGTGTGTGTGGTCACTCTCACCCATGTATGTTCATGCATGTGCAAGTATAATAACATGTGTGCTTGCACAAACGTGTTCTTGTGTGTGTGTGTGTGTGTGTGTGTGTGTGTGTGTGTGTGTGTGTGTGTGTGTGTGTGTGTGTGTGTGTGTGTGTGTGTGTGCGTGTGTGTGCGTGTGTGTGTGTGTGTGGTCACTCTCACCCATGTATGTTCATGCATGTGCAAGTATAATAACATGTGTGCTTGCACAAACGTGTTCTTGTGTGTGTGTGTGTGTTTGTGTTTGTGCGTGTGTGTGCGTGTGTGTGTGTGTGTGTGTGTGTGTGTGTGTGTGTGTGTGTGTGTGTGTGTGTGTGCGTGTGTGTGTCTCCAGAGAGAGGTCTGGCCAAGCTGAGCTCTGGGGCCGCTCCAGTATCCAGCAGCAGTAATAATAATGAGCTGCTAACCATGTTTGACAGAACACAACGGCTCAGCAGTCCTGTGGCAGTTGTTGTTATGACGCTGTGTGTGTCTGTGTGTGTGTCTGTGTGTGTGTGTGTGTGTGTGCACTCTCACCTGTCCCTGTCGTGTTATTCTTTGTCTTGTTTTGCGTGTGTGTGACTCGTGTGTACACCTGCTGCACATGTATTTGCGTGCTTTAGTGGGTGTGTGTGTCCTGTGACATTCTTACTGGTGTTGTTGTTGTTGTTGTTGTTGTTGTTGTTGACACAGCGGGGGGTATCTATTGTTGTTCAGTGGACCGTTGCCAAGGCCGCTGATGGCCAGGTCGGGCCGTCTTGCCGCCGGACACACGTCAGTCCTCCGCAGCGCTCCCTGTTTAGAAATGCACCAGCGCACCACCACCTCCTCCTCCTCCCTCCCGCGGCTGCTCCTGCTCGGTCCTGGCTCGCTCGGCGGCGACACACACACACACACAGCACGCCTGGTGAAACACAACGCACACAAACAAACCACACTGTACACCGATATGAAAAGGGGGGAGGGGCTTCAGGAGAGGTAGCAGGAGTGCTGTTTCCTCCTCCAAATGAACTGCCCTGTGCCCTGGGAGGGAGGAGCAGGACTAGAGAGGGCAAGCAAGTGGGGGGGGGGGAATGAGGGGGAGGGTTTATTTCTAGGCAGAGAGAAGGAGGTGGAGGAGGGTGGTGTCCGGGTGGCGTGGCGGTCTATTCCGTTGCCTACCAACACGGGGATCGCCGGTTCGAATCCCCGTGTTACCTCCGGCTTGGTCGGGGCGTCCCCACAGACACAATCGGCCGTGTCTGTGGGTGGGAAGCTGGATGTGGGTATGTGTTCTGGTCGCTGCACTAGCGCCTCCTCTGGTCGGTCGGAGCACCTGTTTGGGGGAGGGGGAATAGCGTGATCCTCCCACGCGCTACGTCTCCCTGGTGAAACTCCTCACTGTCAGGTGAAAAGAAGCGGCTGGTGACTCCACATGTATGGGAGGAGGCACGTGGTAGTCTGCAGCCCTTCCCGGATCAGCAGAGGGGCGGAGCAACAGAGGGGGCGGAGCAACAAAGAGGGTGAGCAACAGATTAGGCGGAGCAACAGAGGGGGCGGAGCAGCAGAAGAGGCGGAGCAACAGAGGGGTGGAGCAACAGAGGGGGTGGAGCAACAAAGGGGCGGAGCAGCAGAGGGGGCGGAGCAACAGAGTGGGTGGAGCAAAAGAGGGGCGGAGCCGCAGAGGGGGTGGAGCAGCAGAGGGGCGGAGCAGACTACCACATGCCGGCATTGCAAAAATAGGGTAATTGGCCAAGTACATTTGGGGGGGGGGTCCAAAAGAAAAAAGGAAGCGCGGAGGAAATAGCAGTTAAATCCTCTGTGGCCCTGGGAGGGTCCGGTGACAGCTCACCCTGACCACCCCCCCCCCCCCCCCCCCCCACACCCCCACCCACCCACACCTTTGCTCACCACGACGCGGTGTCACCTGGCTAGCCCCTGAACGTGAGGCTCGGCGCCGCAGGCTGGGCCAGAGCCGTTATGGCGGGATGGATGGGCGGCCGCTGGTCCTTCCCCGGTCCGCCCCCGGGCGGCGCAGCATCCCACAGGGGACCTGCGCCGCCGCCGCCGCCGCTAATGGGGAGGATGGCGAGCTGTGCTCGGCCTCAGGATGAATAAGTAGGCCGTAAACAGGGCGAGTAGCGAGAGCTAAAGGGGCCTTGCCGCCTGACCGCCTGGCTTACCGCCTGCCTTACCGCCTACCCGCCTGGCATCCGGAGTGCCGTGCCGCCGAGTCCCGGCCCTCCCGCGCTCTTATGGCGCCGCTCGCGGGGGGCTCGGCACAGCAGCAGCGGGCACGCCGAGCCGTTTTACGGCGGTGCTTTGCGCCAGTGAAATATTCCGGTGCAGGGAAAGACCCTCGCACAAAAATAGAGGAGCACTCTCTCGCATCCGAACTCAGAGACACGCGAAAGACACACACACGCACACACACGCACACACACACACACACACGCACACACACACACACACACACACACACACACACTCCCCTCCCAACCCAGAGCAGAACAGTTCTGCCCCTCTAAGCTGGGTTATTTAAAGCCCCACTCTCGACTCCGTCGGAGTGATTATGTGCTGCTGAATTAAACATCACAGGCCTCAGCCCCTGGCTTCCTCTGCAGCACGCTCCAACACGCCGGCCTCCTCCTCCTCCTCCTCCTCCTCTTCCTCAAAAGATCCAGCTTCTGCCTTTCATATCTCCCAGCTACTGCGCTAGGTGGTGGAGGTAAGAAGGTGGAGAACTCACCCTCCCCTACCGGGCGCCGCCTCCTCCTCCTCGTCCTGCATCGCCTCGCCAGGAGCCCCGGGTGTCCAGGGAATGGTAGAGGCAGCTCAGGGCAAACCGCTGCTTGTCCCCTGGATCTGGAGCCACGGCGGGGCACCACGCCACACGCGGGGCACCACGCCACACCCGGGGCACCACGCCATGGTGGGGCACCACGCCATGGTGGGGCACCACGCCATGGCGGGGCACCAGTCAACACGCCCACACATGACCCGCTATCTGCAGCAGGAAGCCACATCCTACACAGGAACACGAGCTCCCGCGTCCTGTCAGGCCGCCCTCGGGTTTCCTGTCCGGGCCCTGGCCCCTGTGTCTTGGGGGGGGGGTAATGGCAGGCTCAGCTAGGGGTCTTCTCTGCCACCCACAAGAGGCCGCAGGCTGTTTGCGGCCTCTTCTTTCAGGGGCTTGGACCTGCTTGGTGGTTTGTTAACCTCGGGGTGTGTGCGTTGGTGTGTGGCACATGTCTGTGGATGTGTTTGTGCATATGTGTGGCGCCTTTGTGTGTCTGCACAAGGCGAGACGTCAGCCCACCGGCCAGCCAGCCCACCGGCCAGCCAGCCCACTGGCCAGCCCACCGGCCAGCCCACTGGCCAGCCCACTGGCCAGCCGTCCAGCCAGCCCACTGGCCAGCCGTCCAGCCAGCCCACTGGCCAGCCAGCCCACTGGCCAGCCCACTGGCCAGCCCACTGGCCAGCCGTCCGGCCAGCCCACCGGCCAGCCCACCGGCCTGCCAGCCCACCGGCCAGCCAGCCCACTGGCCAGCCCACTGGCCAGCCAGCCCACCGGCCAGCCCACCGGCCAGCCCACTGGCCAGCCGTCCGGCCAGCCCACCGGCCAGCCCACTGGCCAGCCGTCCGGCCAGCCCACTGGCCAGCCATCCGGCCAGCCCACTGGCCAAGCAGCCCACCGGCCAGCCGTCCGGCCAGCCCACCGGCCAACCGTCCGGCCAGCCCACCGGCCAGCCCACTGGCCAGCCGTCCGGCCAGCCCACTGGCCAGCCAGCCCACCGGCCAGCCCACCGGCCAGCCCACCGGCCAGCCGTCCGGCCAGCCCACCGGCAACCCCAATGGCCAGCCCACCGGCCAGCCAGC
>JAJHIY020000152.1:2500-40000 GCA_022114975.2 Lampris megalopsis
GAATAGGTGGGATGGTTAATCAGTCCTTCTCCTCCTCCTCCTTTCCTCGTTAGCTTGCGTCCGGGCCACTGGAGATCAGGGCTGACACCGGGGCAGAGCATGCTGGAAAGAAGCTGGAATTATAAAATCCCTGTTGTCACACCAAACACGGGACAACCACAAATAACTTCGTCGTGTATTTCAGTATGTGCACTAAGAAAGTCTATTGTCTTTGCAATTTCTTAGAGTGGTATTGAAAAGACCCCCCCCCGCCCCCAAAGTGACACAGAATTTATTTCTTTTACTTGCTACCAACACCACTTTTACACAAAATTCCAGGGAGTGCATGACTCAGAAGCCTTGGAAATCAGTCCTGGGTACGTCCAGCCTACGGCAGTCTTCCTAGCCATTACTGACAACACATTTCCCTGGTATTCGCATGTTCAAACATACGTTCAACACGTCACGCTAAACACCCAGTAGGTGAAAATGCATATTACCTTCATGCTATGGATGACCGCATCACGTTTTGGTGGTCAAATAATCGTTACGCCGGTGCGGTGTCACTGCAGTGTGGAGAGGCCCCTGTGATAACAACAGCAATCAAAACAAAGGAAGAGGTGGCAGGAGGATCTTGTAAAGGACAGAGGCTGATATAACCAGAATGTGAGGATTCGCTGGGTGAACGTGAATGGGGGGGCACTCAAAGAGAAAGGCGGGATTGGCTTGGTGGCGAGGGAAGGAGTTTCATTCAGACCCTGCAAAACGCCCGTGCTTTGGTTCGAAAACAGGCACCCGGCTCTTTGCGGATGACGATCGTCTCTCATCAGTCAGCCAGAAGGATCAATGGGAGTCATCCCAGCTCATCATGGAGGCCTCTGTCATCAGCCTGCAAAGGGCTTCGTCTCGGCCTCCGGCCCTCAGCGTCCTGCCAGCTAATCAATACCACAGCCAGCGGGGAACAAGACAAGGCTCGTCTTAAAAGGGATGTCCAGAGGGTTTATTAAGGCGGCGGCGGAAGTTCATCATCTTGGTGATCAGGAATCAGGAGCATTTTATTCGTCATTTCTACATGTATATATGTATTTATGTGCTATTATGGTCAGTTTTCTCCCTCGACATCAGTGGTGCTGTGTATGTAGCGTTGGGTTGCTGTGGAAACCTGCATACGCTATATAAAAAAAAGCAAGAAATAGGTGGATTTTTTTTGTTGGGGACATCCAACTCTCTCGATTACAGACGAGAATGGGCATATTCCTGACAGTACTTTACCCCTTAATCAGGTGACGTCTTTAATTTCCGACGCTAGATTGGCTGTCAGGCCATTCTGAGAAAACCCATCCCTCGTCAGCTCACGCATAATCACCCCGGGATGCTGTCATTCGTATCCGTCAGACACGCCGGTCCATTGCAACGGACCCGGAGAGGACCGGGTACTGCGGCGAATCCGGGGGAACAACGCGACCACAGGAAGTGCCGCGGCCGGGAAGCGAACCCGTGTCGCCCGCACCGCAGGAGGCACTGCTGACCCCTTGACTAAAGGGTCAGGCCCGCCAGCCAGCGGCCTGCGTGTCTACTAATCCGTGCACGTTACACTACGTCATCCGTCTGCATGGCCTAGCCATACGTGATGGGAGGCGTGAAAGCAGCCACAGGAGCGTCCTCTTTTAAAGGTTGCCGCATCCCCCCTCCCCCCTCCCCCCTTCATAGGGACACTTCCATGCAGTAGAGTCATTTTTCAGGGGAATTTGGCTCGCGCGCCACGGAGAAACAAAGCAGGTCTGTTTTTGCTGCAGAAAAACAAACTGGGAACTTCCCATGTGAACGAGCGAACTCGTACAATAGAGGCCAAACAAGCATGCCTGCGCCACAATAGAGAGAGCGCCACAAAGCGCTCCTCAAAGTTCGACTGTTTCCCACAGCCTTTGCGTTCACCGCCGACACCACGCCACGCTGCTCGAGGGAACAACGGCTGAGAGCTGAAACCGAGTCTGTCTGAGACAGTGGTGGATCTAGAGAGTCTTTTTCCTGGGGTGGCAAGACTGCGTCCCAGAGGTGGCAGCTGCCACCCCTTTGCCACCCTGTAGAGCCGCCCCTGGTCTGAGACACCTTGTGATCAGGCCAGAAAGCGTTTATTATTTGGCTTTCTTCTTCTTCTTCTTCTTCTTCTTCTTCTTCTTCTTCTTCTTCTTCTTTCTCTTCTCCTTCTTCTTCTCCTCCTTCTCCTCCTCCTTCTTCTCCTTCTCCTCCTCCTTCTTCTTCTCCTTCTCCTCCTTCTCCTCCTTCTCTTCCTCTTCTTCCTCCTTCTCTTCTTTCTCCTCCTCCTCCTCCTTCTTCTTCTCCTCCTCCTCCTCCTCCTTCTTCTTCTCCTCCTCCTCCTTCTCCTCCTCCTCCTTCTTCTTCTTCTCCTTCTTCTCCTCCTCCTCTTCCTCCTTCTCCTCCTTCTTCTCCTCCTCCTCCTCCTTCTTCTTCTTCTCCTCCTCCTCCTTCTTCTTCTTCTCCTTCTCCTCCCTCTTCTTCTCCCTCTCCTCCTCCTCCTTCTTCTTCTTCTCCTTCTTCTCCTCCTCCTCTTCCTCCTTCTCCTCCTTCTTCTCCTCCTCCTCCTCCTTCTTCTTCTTCTCCTCCTCCTCCTTCTTCTTCTTCTCCTTCTCCTCCTTCTTCTTCTCCTTCTCCTCCTCCTCCTTCTTCTTCTTCTTCTTCTCCTTCTCCTCCCCCTCCTCCTTCTCCTTCTTCTTCTTCTTCTTCTTCTACTTACGGCCTGTTCCCTGTTTCTCAGGGGGTCACCACGGCGGATGTTCCGGTTTCCATCGGTACACTGTGAGGGCACAGCACCGATGGCGGCCGTTGTTAACCCGGGCCTTGGCCGATCCCGTACGGGGCCTCGACCGATCCGGTAAAGGGAGAAATTCAGCACGTACAACTGAAGCAGTAGCAGGAGAGGGGAGGGGAGGGGAGGGGAGTACTACATTTGTGGACAAGGCGTAAAACAGGCTGGTCTTCGTTGCGGGTGTTTAAAGTTCTAAGACAATTAATTGAATTGTGATCTGGAGCGTACTGCTGTCGAAGTCGATCACCGGCTCTGAGGTGGGAGGGGAAAAGCAACACTGCCCCCTAGTGCACAACGTGGAACAATGGAGCCTGGCTGCAAGTTCGGTTGCAATTCTGGTAACTAACCAACAGATGGTGCTCTATCCACAGGATGATGATGATGATGATGATGATGATGAGAGAAGTTGTGAAGGCTAATTTGACGCTGCCGGTTGTATTCTGACAAAATGAAATTTCATAGATTGGTGAGAATGAGTTTAACTGGTAAGAACTATCAGAGATAGGCTTGTTGAAACGTGACCATATTTACCTGCACAGTGGTACGTTTACCTTTTCAGTTGCACGGATTCAATTTTCTCATTCAGCAACCAAGGCTCGACTTGTTAAATAACTCCACAGCTTAACTGGTATCCGCTTGGCTTTGTATTGCATATTTTCTGCAACATTTTTCCCTTCGTTAAATAATAAAATAGGTGCGCCACACTAACGACTAGCCGGTATCTCGACAGGCCGTGGGGTCGTGGGATTGGCCCAAAAGGTTTCGTCACGTGAGCACAGAATGAGCAGCTCGTGACGTGCTTTTCCATTCGTTTGCGTCTAACTCCCTCACATTTCGTCCAATTAGATTAGATAAAACCCAGCCTTTGTTCTTCCTAATCCAAGCGTCCTCGTGGGCGCTGCGTTATCAGCGAATTCCCCTCCGGCGGGCGGTTCTGCTGTGTGTGGTGATTGATGTCATCACCATCATCTTCATCATAAGCGGCCCCTGTCCGACACGCCCCCCCCCCCCCGTGACCTTGGCTCCGCTCCCGGCACCCCCATCTCCCCCCGTGCACCATCCCACACTCTTCCTGTCAACCATCCCAACTTTATTGACATTACAGGAATCGCTAATGAAACGCCGTCTGGTATTAGCTGGCTGTGTGTGCTGGTACGGCTATTAAAGGAAAGCGTGCACGCGACACCTTGCTCGCATGCGTCCACAAACACAACCTTACCCCGAGACACACAATCACACATGCACGCACACACACACACACAGAAGGCGTTTTTTCCTGCACATAGCCTTGGCCGTCCAGCGTCTGCATTAGATACTGGAAAATACAATACTGAGAGATATTGAAGTGTGTGCATTACTGACCGGAAACCAGGGGTGTTGCTAGGAATTCTGGGACCCCCGTGCGAACACGTGACACCGACTTCGTAAGGCTTACGGCACGAGAAGGCCCGATTTCCCTGATTGGCTGGTGGCTTTGGGGCTCCTCAAGTCATTACTGTCTTTCCATCTTTGTGCACACACACACACACACACACACACAGACACACACACAGAGGGAGAAAAGGCAAAGCAAACTGTCAAGCCGTCTCATCAGCTAATGGCTTTACAACAGCACTAAAAGATACAGGAGGACTCTATGCTTGAACTATAACCCTTCGCGGCAACGTTTTTACCGCATTCTGCTTTCAAGACAGGCGTCCTCCTCAATTAGCTTGTGCGCTTTGTGATCTTTTCCGACTTCAATTGTGTTCACGACGACCCCGTCGGCTTTCCTGGCCCGTACTCGGGGCCACTCTCCAAATTAGCTTTAAAGATTCAGAGCGGAGGGCCGTCGGGAAGCCCGCCACCCAGAGAGCACCTGATGCATATGAATAAGACGAGGAGAGCCGGGCAGAAGGGTGGTGTAGTAATTGTGTTAAAAAGTGCAAAAAGGCCCCAAAATAAAGACCTTTCCCCCCTCCCCCCTCCAGCGGAGGATTGCGGATACCCCCCCTTGCTGTGCCGAGCAGATTGGACCCCCGCGTGTATGCTAAAGTACACCCCCGACACCCCCGACACACCTCTGACAGCGTGACGGGCAGGCCAAGTCACCCCATCAGCGGGCTAACACAGGCCTCTCCATGATAAAGCCTCTCTGAATGTCTCTTTCCTAATAAATCACGAGGACATTAACAAATACGTGGCTGCGCTGAGAGAAGAGCACAAGAGCCCCCCTCCTGTGTGCTGATCCTTAACGCTGATAACGCACAGCTTTGATTAGCAAAAAAACAACCACAAAGCTACGGCCCAGAATGCCCCCCTGCCGCCGCCGCCGCCGTCACCCCCGGTCTTTATTTTATCTGATAACGGATCACAATAAGGCCGCTCGTTTCCAGGAGAGGACTTCATTGAAACCTCACTTAAAATGATCTCAAACGGTGCAGAGAAGTAAGCGTTGAAACCGAAGGGCGCGAAGCACCTTGGAGAAAAAAAAAGCCGTCGAACACGAGTAATGCAGTTTCCTGTCTAAAGCTGAAGTCCTGCAGAAGTCGCGTTTCAATAATTCACCGGGGTTTGAAGAACATTTCCATATTTTCTGGAATATCTGCATTACACAATTGCCACCCTGTCAATTACAGTGTCTTACTTGATTGGACGGAATAGTTTATTATAGTAAATAGCGGTATATTATCAAATCAGACTGGGTAGAGACACAGTCTTGCAGCCAGCGTGAGAGTGCACATGCACGCTCAACATTTCCAGTAACGTTTTCGTGCTCATTCGTCGTCGACTTCATTTGAGGGTCGACAGGAAGTATGGTATGGGTAAGTTCCTGTGCAGGGGAGTAAATCAAAAACAGTCACGTCTGTGTTTTTACAGATTCCACAGGTTTTGGGGTATCGGTAATGTCCCTCTGGGGGGGGTCACCTTTCCACTTCCCAACCCAAACAAAGTGCAACATGAGCAGAGAGCACGTCTTTATTGGCGCTATTGCGCTGACGGCTAGCGAGGAGGCGGGTCGGCACACCGCGCCGGGATGCTGATAAGAGCTGCTGGGCTCTCGAACCGGCTTCTGGAGAGCCAAAGTTTACTGTAAACAGCGGTTTGTTTCAAGGCGTCCTCAGCTCCTCTGAATCGTATGGAAATGGGCAATAATACCCTCAGGGCACCGTCCCTCTCTAAGAGCATCAGCATCGCCCCCCCCCGGTGTTAAAGGGGGACTGACAAACATTTCATATTCATGACACAATTACCTCCATATGAATGGCATAATTGCTCTGGAGAGGCTTAAGCTACTGGCCGAGGCCCACGTCTGTGGTTTAGCAGAGCCCTTGGGCAGCTTAAGCAATGGGACTACTCTATCATCTGTTTTACAGGAAAAGACCCTCGCTGCAGCTGTGTGTGTGTGCACGTGCACGCGTGCACGTGCATGCGTGTGCGTTTGCATGTTAAAGGTTGCCGTATCTGCAGTGTGATTGCCTGGTTGGAGGCTAGATAAAAAGGCTAAACTGGGAATAAACGACTTCCTTTGAGAATTCTGCTGTGTTTTGTAAAGGACGCACCCTACCATCGGTTGGCAGCGAAAAGGTTTGTTGCAGTCCACCTTGCTGACACCCAAACTGCCGTGTGGAAAAGTAATTGTAAGGGCTCAACGCTGTCAAAGTCTGTCCTCTCTAACACAAATGGGAGCGGTACTATCATAGGAATATTCTTCATCAAATGGGATATTCTGAAATATGCCCCCCCCCCTCATTTAGAAACGTGTCTCTCGAATTTATGCTCAAGTCTAAACCTGCCAAAAGTCACATTGCACTGTGCTAAAAAGACGTGACCTCCGCCTCACACAAACATCTACCTCATTCAGCAGAACAGTAACAGTAGTACTAATAGATGGGATCAGGTGCTAATTAAGACCCGTTGTCTGCTTAACCAATGAAAAGCAATAAATTGTGGCTGTTGTCATTGCTCCACAACCCCCCCCCCCCGCCCCACCTCCGTGAGCTTTGTGGGATCTGTTTGAATGGATCTAAGAGGAAATTCTCGCTCCATTCTCGCCATGCCACCCTGACACACAAGTACCCTGCTTTTCAATTGTCTGCTAACAAATAAGTCTGACGGAAGGTGTTTTCTAGAAGCCACGAGTGCCTGAGCGCATGCCGTCTTAGCCTGGCTCATCCCACTAATTACCTACTAGCCATACTATAAATGAGCCACTCCTGTTAATCAGCCTGAGCCGGGAGGGATGGAGGGATGGATAGGAGGCAGGAATGGATGGAAATGTAAAGGGGATGGGTGCATTTCAATAGGGCAGGACACATGCAGAGAGGGACCTGATGTTCCGGGCCCTAAAGCCCCGGTCTAACACCGGGCCTCATTTCTACTCTTTAACCCCTAATGACTTTGTCCCTCATCTGTATTATTTCTTGACTGAATGGCTGCTGGACAGCTCCTCATTCTTCGGTACATGTAAAGGCCACCTCAGAGTTTGGTGCATGTAAAGGCCACCTCAGAGTTTGGTGCATGTAAAGTTCACCTTGGAGTTTGGTGCATGTAAAGGCCACCTCAGAGTTTGGTGCATGTAAAGTTCACCTTGGAGTTTGGTGCATGTAAAGTTCACCTCAGAGTTTGGTGCATGTAAAGGTCACCTCAGAGTTTGGTGCATGTAAAGTTCACCTCAGAGTTTGGTGCATGTAAAGGCCACCTCAGAGTTTGGTGCACGTAAAGGTCACCTCAGAGTTTGGTGCATGTAAAGGTCACCTCAGAATTTGGTGCAGGTCAAGGCCACCTCAGAGTTTGGTGCATGTAAAGGTCACCTCAGAGTTTGGTGCATGTAAAGGTCACCTCAGAGTTTGGTGCATGTAAAGGTCACCTCAGAGTTTGGTGCATGTAAAGGTCCCCTCAGAGTTTGGTGCATGTAAAGTTCACCTCAGAGTTTGGTGCATGTAAAGGCCACCTCAGAGTTTGGTGCATGTAAAGTTCACCTCAGAGTTTGGTGCATGTAAAGGCCACCTCAGAGTTTGGTGCATGTAAAGGCCACCTCAGAGTTTGGTGCATGTAAAGGTCACCTCAGAGTTTGGTGCATGTAAAGTTCACCTTAGAGTTTGGTGCATGTAAAGGTCACCTTAGAGTTTGGTGCATGTAAAGGTCCCCTCAGAGTTTGGTGCATGTAAAGGTCACCATGGAGTTTGGTGCATGTAAAGGTCACCTCGGAGTTTGGGAGCCTTGCACGACTTAATTTTGCCAGTTAGTGTGGATGTGCTACATGACAAAGAGGCGTTATTTAGAAACTCCTGCAGCGCTCATGCAGCAGTGTTGATTGTATGTACCTGATATGAGCGTCAAAATCTGAGGTTCTGCATTCGTGTGTTTGTGAATATTTGTTGGAATTTGTGCAAAGTGTGCAACAGAAAACAGAACAAGCTCACACACGTGCTTTCCCCAGTGACTAAGACCAGTTTTGATTTTGATTCAAAATCTATTCTTGCATTGGTTGTTTCCAAGCACAGGTTTTAAAACCTAAAACTTCACAAATTCTTAATAATAAAATTGTAACTATCATAATAATAGCTGTAATAATAATAATAATAATAACAGAGCCAGAACTGTGTTGTTGACACAATGGGTAAAACCAATGTTCAATTACTTTTTTCTTCTTTCTATTATCTGTCATCACTTCTCAGTGGTGGTCGTGTTCTTACACCAGAACACTTCCTGCAAGTCTTCTTTACTTGTCCCTTATTTTTTTATCATGGATAACCCTCTCAGCGCTCCTAATAACACACAACCACACACACACACCCACACAGATAAAACCCCCCACGAAGCAGCAGCAGAGTTGTTTGCGCTGTAATTACTGCGCCGCTGTCCTTCTTCGGACAATAATCCCGGGGACGCATTGTCGGAGGCACGTGTTTGGCCCCTCATTAGCACCAACACTCGGCGTCATCCCCGGCCTCAAACCACCCCCAAAACTCCTTCAGAAGGCTGGCTCTCTTTTGCTTCCCCTGCGCCCCTTGCACAAGAGAAGTGTGCTGCACCACAAAGGGCATAAAAAAAAAGAAAAAAGAAAGGGCACAATTAGCCCCGTGACAATACGCCCCGGCACAGACCAGGAAGCGTGCCACACAATGGGACAAACTTTTATACGACACTTTAAAGCAAACATCAGAGCCTGTGGCCTCGTGCCTCATTGCTCCCAGCCCGGCCGCTCTCCGCACGGGCCTTTGTGGCCAGGAAACAACTGCTCATTCATCTCATTTATTGGTCACTCATTAATTGGACAGGCGCATTTTGGCCAATGAGCCAACAAGGGAGACGGTGTTACGTCGGGCGGATGAAGAAAAGAAATCATCAGTTGGCTGCAGCTTTAATTGAATCCCGTCCCAGTCATTCAGTCCGCTCTGTCAATGATTAGAACACGATCAATACAGTGAGGGCAGGTGGGGATGAGCTCGCTGGTGGGATGCCCATTCATTTTACTCTACTGCAGATTGCTCCAGGTGGACGTCAGCATCGGGGGGGGGGGGGGGGGGGGTTTGTCAGTTTCGTGGGCATACCCCTGCCAGCTGACCTTCCCCCTCCCACACACAAACGCACACAATATGGCGGCACAGTGGCTGTTGCCTCACAGTGAGAAGGTCCTGGGTTCGAACCCTGGGGGGGGTCATCCCAGGTCGTCCTCTGTGTGGAGTTTGCATGTTCTCCCTGTGTCTGTGGTGGGGTTTCTCCGGGTGCTCCGGTTTCCCCCACCATCAAAAAGACATGCATGCTCGGGTTAATACTCCTGTCTGCGCCCCCTGAGCAAGGCATGGCAAGACGAACTGGAGTTGGTCCCCGGGTGCTGCACTAGCGGCTGCCCACTGCTCCTAGCTACACAGCTAGGATGGGTTAAATGCAGAGAAAGCATTGCCCCATGGGGGATTAATAAATGTAGTAAAAAAAAAACAACATATTAGGCAGGCAATATCACCAACAATGTGCCACCCCATCCTTTCATTATTTGCCCACGTACGGTATTTGCCACCGGGCTGCGTTCAACAGGTTTCTGCGGGGCTGCTCCGTATCCACATTAATGACCGGCGGGCTTAGATAAGCCCTTCCGTGGTTGTTCCCTATCGATCAGGTGATCCGGCTCTCAGATAAGCCAGCAGATCTATCGGGGACTTGTGCTGTAATTGAGTTACTGTGCATGTGTGTGTGCACGTGTGTGTGTGCGTGCACGTGTGCGTGCACGTGCGCGCCTCGTCTATGGCTAAAGTATGGTCTGGAGGGATTATCAGCACCCTTCGGGGCACATAGTGATGCTTTCTTGTGTGTTTCGCATGGGCGACCCAGCTGAGAGGCGTGTTCCCTGTGCTAATTATGAGTTGTAAAGCAGGCCGTGATTGCGGTTGTTGGTTTGAGTCCCCGAGGAGGGTTCAGTATTCAGTCTGTCCACTGCACTGTGTGATTAGAAGGGGAGGGGTAACGTTTAGATTGAGATGTTAAGCCAATCAATAGGGAGACCAGCACAAAGCCTGCCCCGCGCCGCTTCGGCGGTCTCGTCTTGCTGATCCGGAAGCGATCGCATCATCAAACACCAAGGAATATACACAACGAGACCGCTCTATCTCGACAACGGTTCGGCCAGCCAGACACTGGTTGTGCATGTTGCACAGATGTAAAATAGGACGCACAACGGGACCGACTCTCCTCTCGTCATCTTCGCTTTTTTTATGCTGTGTGAGAACGTCTCTCTGAAAATTGGACCAATGGCCGAGAACACAACAGAGAACAGTGAGCGACACGATGGAAACCGAGTCGGTCACGACCCCCAAATCTGACGGCGCCGCCATGCTAGATGTCCAAGTTAGCCTGGACATAATACAGAGGAGGAGGAGGAGACGAATTAGGCCGAAGGGCAGGATAGCATGATGTAACCAGTCCTTGAAAATAAGTGTGGTGTCGATGTGTGTGTGCTCATGTGCATGTGTGTGTGTGTGCTCATGTGCATGTGTGTGTGTGTGTGTGTGTGTGTGTGTGTGTGTGTGTGTAATGTTTGTTCGCCGGCACTTCCACGCTTCCGTGGTCACCTGCGATGATAATGTCACCTGTCAGCTCTCTGACCACAACGCACAGCCTAGTCAGTTACACTGACCAACTAACAACCCCCCCCCACCCCCCCACCCCCACTCACGAGAGCTGGGCCCCAGCAGGAGACGGGCTTTGGGTCAGCGGCCGTCATGATTAACAGCATGGCTGGTCACCCGGACTCGGCTCGGCCATCATTACCCTTCTTTTTTCCCGCAGGAGTCGACGGGAGGGTCTAATGGCCGGGGTTAAGGCCCATAGGCCACAGGGGGATAGAAACACCTGAGTGAGGTCTCGCTGCTCGCCTCACTGTTTAGGACACACACACACACACACACACACACACACACACACACACACACACACACACACAGGGATAAGCGGACATTGTAATGGCCGCTGCAGGTTCACCTGAGCGGGTCATATTATCACAGCAGAGCTATAATTATTATTTCATTACGATGAACAGAAGAAACGCTTTGTGCGAACTTGGAAGTTGCAGGTCCGCTGCATGTAACTCCGAGGTTGAGTCACCCATTCATTCTGTGACACAAGAGACGATTGGCACAACCCACCCTTCATCTTGCAGGAAAACGCACTTCCGCTACCAGACAGACGGGTGTGTCCCAGCTGTTCCTCGCCCCAGTTGGCATAACTCATACACAGGTGCCACTAAACCCAATAAACCCAATAAACCGACCAAAGCAACCGAGAAACCGAACCAAACGGTGCGTTTTCCTGGACTCTCTCTCCCCTCTGGTCCAGACAGGGGTAAGTTTTGGGCCACGCAGAGAAGAGCATCATCACTTACAGCCGCCATCGTTAATCCAGCCAAGCTCATCCAGCCACCGACGCAAACCAAATGAGCTCTGCAGCCCCCCCCAACCCCCCCTTAACCCCAACTCTCTCTGTTGAAGTGGTGAAATATCGAGGATGATGATGCTGGTGATTATTGGCAATTTCCTTGGCTGTGTGTCATTAGGGAAGGGAGGGACTGTTCGTGTGTGTGTGTGTGTGTGTGTGTGTGTGTGTGTGTGTGTGTGTGTGTGTGTGTGTGTGTGTGTGTGTGTGTGGAGGGCATTACTTGAGGCGGGATGGATCGTCTGTCCCCGGCGCACTGTTCGGATCACCTGGCTGATTGTATTTCAGCCGTTGATTAACTAAGGCTGGGGCTACCGCTGAGCTATAGACGGCAAACGGCGAAGAGCGATGACTCCCCGGCCGTGCCCTTCGTCAGAAACCACGCTCTATTTATAGCCCCGAGTCCCCCCCAATGAGGAGGCAGGCAGGCAGGGAATCCATTCACACTACCGTGTGGCCAAACGAGGACCCAGAATTAAATCGACGACCCTGTCACCGCAGCCTATGTGTGGTTTGAATATAGATGAGCTACATCTACTGGAGTGGTTTAGTGATGATGATGATGATGATGATGATGATGCATGTGAAGCACTGGACAGAAACAAGAAGGGGGGGAGAGAGAGAGAGAGAGAGAGAGCCAGAGACGAGCGCCGAAGTTCTCTATCTCTGCCGGAGGCCCCGCACTACAGACCCCCGCCGGCTCCTCTCCCTCGCTCCTCTTCGCCACGTTCCCTCTTTCTTTAATTACTGTGGTCGTGCTTGGGGGGGCGCTGACGACTTGATTACGCCTGCCGTGTGCAGTTCCAGTCTCTACCCTGCTGACGAATGAGTCTAAAGCTTATTAACTTACTCGTTCTGATCAATAAGGCGCTCAGCCTAAACATTGCAAGGACAGAGGAAAACTGCCGGGCTGCCCCCTCTGGGCCGGCAGCAGCAGGGAGGAGACCGGCGGACCCCATAGGCCCCGCCGCTACCCATCCCCTCGCTCAGATAATGGCGGGGTGAAGAGGATTACGGGCCTGCCGAAAAGGCTTCACAGCATTTGTCTGTCGTCTTTCACCCGGCTGATCGCTGCTTACTCGCATGCTTTCAGATGAGAATGTGTTTATGGTCCGGACTCATCGTAACAGTAACGTGTATGGATCCCAGAACATACAGCTCTGGGATCCATCCATTGTCCAAGATGCTAATCTGAACTCGGGTCGCGGGATGCTGGAGCCTATCCCAGCAGTCATTGGGACTGATAGCTCTGGTATGTCAATGCAAAACCGTCCACAATATGTTTATAATTGTCAAAACGAGGGGGGAGGGGGGCGGTCTATTCCGTTGCCTACCAACACAGGGCTCGCCGGTTCGAATCCCCGTGTTACCTCCGGCTTGGTGGGGCGTCCCTACAGACCCAATCGGCCGTGTCTGCGGGTGGGAAGCCGGATGTGGGTATGTGTCCTGGTCGCTGCACTAGCGCCTCCTCTGGTTGGTCAGGGCACCTGTTCAGGGGCGAGGGGGAACTGAGGGGAATAGCATGATGCTACGTCCCTCTGGTGAAACTCCTCACTGTCAGGTGAAAAGAAGCGGCTGGCGACTCCACGTGTATGGGAGGAGGCATGTGGTAGTCTGCAGCCCTCCCCGGATCAGCAGAGGGGGCGGAGCAGCGACCGGGACGGCTCGGAAGAGCGGGGTGATTGGCCGGACACAATTGGGGAGAAAAAGGGGGGGGGATCCCAAAAGAAAAAAAGATATTGGGAATGTTAAAGCTCAACCCATCATGGCCTGCACCACCCACTAAACCCGCCCACGGAGCATTAGCCGGCCCTCCAGCAGTCAGTAACACCCAGGGGGGCGTCTCACCGCATGTGTCTCTCCAGAGAGGGCCAGTGGAGAAGGACCACTTCTAAACCCAATTCCCCAGGGGAGGGGGGGCTTTCAGATCCAGCAAGCGCCGTCAGTACTGGGAGGCTCGTCACTGATGCTAATTTGACCTCCAGTAGAAGCGGTCGGGCCGCGCACCAGGGAACTAAGAACACGGGAAGGTGACAATACCGTTCCAACTTTTGAAACGGAGACCACAACCGAGGACGGTGCCAACTTGTCTGCTGGACTCAGCCACAGAAATCCACACAACGCCTCCACCCCCCCCCCACCCATCCACCGCCAGCAAAACATTTGCCGCCTTCTCTTCGGTTTTCCATATTGATCATTTCTTGTGCCGAAGGTCCAACCTTTCCTTGTAAGAGGTGGCCATATTGATGTTCTGCGGTCACCGATACAGACGGCACGCGTCTCACGCAGCAGCTGCAAGGGGCTGTTTGATTCATTTTTCATGTCAGAGGAAAAAAAAGACGCTTCCTCCATCGGAGAAGAGACGTATTATACGATATCCCTCCCCAAGCCGGGCTTCAGACCCCGGCCCACCTTCGCCTCCACGTCCGGCACTTTATCTGGTTTGTCGAGGTCCTTAATGAACAGCACTTTGTAACGGGAAGCCGTTAGCCGTTGGCGGGAGCGCCGGGCTAGGTTAAGTTAGGACCGGGGCTGTGTGCTTTGACCTCTGTGTCCCCTTCCCGAGCCGGCGTGGCGTGTCTGGGCTGTGTGTGAGAGTGTGAGCGGGGCAGGTCTTCTGGGAAGGGCCCTTTAAAGATGATGTGCGCCATTAACGTGACTGCAGCTCGGTTCCATTTCAGAGGCATTGATCCGCTGCTGGAGCTCGCCGCCGACTATTGTGGCAGCAGAAGTTGTGTTGAAGCCTTAGACGAAGGACGGGGGGAGGGGTGGGGGAGGGGTGTAGGCGAGGGTCTGCAGAATGATGTAATGATGAGGTCCACTGCAGGAATCTGCTGCTGTAGGATCCCAAGGACTCAGCGATGTCGAAAAGTAGGTATGAAGCGAGCAAACAAAACTTGACTGTCTTTGGTCAAGCTTTGATTGCTGAATTGTTTTTTAAAGGAAAGGAAAGATGTTCCTATCACGCTCATATCTTGATTAATTAGTATATTATTAAATAGCAGTTTGGTTTTGGTATGTCACAGACAGTTTTAGAAAAATTAATTTTCATAAATCTCAACTTTGCTGCAGGTTTGATTGACAGGCATCAGAAGCTTTTGCCGGTGATGTATGGATGGGTTTTGAATGGTTGAGCCTCACCCTTTGAAAAGATTTGACACGACAACACACCCCTCTATCCCACGTGTCCTGAAAGTGGGACGAGCTGTTGACAGCAAATTTATCTTAAAGAGAATAATTCAAGTTTTATCTCCTTGGTAGATTGTTTTCCCCATTGTAAATTAGTTGAATTTGGGTTTTAATTAGTCTAAACAAGACTTTAACCAGTGCTTCATCTGGCATTCAGGTGTAGTTCGTCTTGTAGGGCATCCGGGTGGTGGTCTATTCCGTTGCCTACCAACACGGGGCTCGCCGGTTCAAATCCCCGTGTTACCTCGGGCTTGGTCAGGCGTCCCTATAGACACAACTGGGCTGTGTCTGCTGGTGGGAAGCTGGATATGGGTATGTATCCTGGTCGCTGCATTAGCGCCTCCTCTGGTCAGTTGGGGCGCCTGTTCAGGGGGGGAATAGCGTGATCCTCCCATGCACTACATCCCCCTGGTGAAACTCCTCACTGTCAGGTGAAAAGAAGCGGCTGGAGACTCCACATGTATGGGAGGAGGCATGGGGTAGTCTGCAGCCCTCCCTGGATCGGCAGAGGGGGGTGGAGCAGAGACCGGGGACGGCTCGGAAGAGTGGGGTAACTGGCCAAAATACAATTGGGGAGAAAAAGAGGGGGAAAATCCCCAAAAATAGAAAATAACTTTTGCACTTAAACATGGGAAATGTGGCACTTTGTCGTCATATTTGAGTTGCTTTTTGTGAGCTGATATAAATGAGGCCGATCGTGTTACATCGTCGCCTTCTTAGAATAACGGCCTAGGTCATATTTTCAAGTCTTTCAAAAAACAGAACAAACCGTCAAATTTTCTTTCAGTTTCAGTTTATTCTGTTTTTTTTTTAAATATGAGGCAGGCCGTTATTTTCAGAAGGTGACGATACGGGCATATGAAGTCGTCTCGTATCGATCGCAGGCCCCTGAACTGAATCGAATCGAACCCGCATCGTGGTAGGACTTTGTGATTTCACATCGTCGCCCAAAGAATCGATATAATATCGTCTCGTGACGAAACGCGTGATTCACACCCCCCTGCAGCGAAGCGCCACATTTTTCTGAACTCCTTCACCGGTTTTACCTGGGCGAAATGAGCGACGAGTGATTGGTCCTCGCATCCGCATTTCTAACGATCCTTTCTCACAATGTCCTTGCGTGTGAATATCACCAACAAATCCACGATAGCCGTATTCAAAATATCGTCACATTATGGATATCGAGGTAAAAATCCAGATATTCAGGCGACATAGAGGTATTCCATCGGAAGCACAGTGACATTTGATGATGTCAGCATCGCTCCTGCAGCAGTCGGACCCGTACGGAACCGGTAAAGAAGGCGGGGGGGCTTTCTGCATTGGGTCCAGACGCAGACAGACACACCGAGGAGGCCGAGCAGCTCGTCCCCTCCGCCGACACAAACACAGCAAATAAATTCTGCAGCCGAGCAAACTTGTGCCGAGTGCTGCGTTTTCCGGCTGATAAATGTGCATTATCGGGCCTGCCGAGCGCCTCTTACCGGTCTCCAGACTCCGGGCCATCTTTCTCCCACTTGTATCATCTCAGTCAATAAGCTCATTAACCAATAATGCAGCCTCCGATGTACACTTTCTAGCGAGTCAAGATTTTTCGTCTTTGAAGGCACTGAATATTTAATGGGGCTCTCTTAGAAGGGGACGACAGCAAGCGGTCCATTTTCCTGAACGCCAGATATTTATTTACTGGCACATATGGAAAACGGGTAATTGATAACGCGGCGACAACAGAAAAAAAAGCAGTAAGGGTTGTTGCCGTCGCTAATTAATTGGCCTGGTGTTACCAGGTGAATCAATGGCCATCGGAAGATTGACCGCCGCCGAGATGAATCTCGTGTGTTGGCGAACGTTAAAAAAAGCCCAAACAGATCAATGGGGCTCCATTTTATAGTCCCAGATATGGCCGGGGTATCCTTTCGGGTCGGCGTTTGAGCGTGTGGGGCCGAGGGCCCGGCCGGTAACTGGAGCTGTAACCCAAGCCTATTTGGCATATGGCAGTTTTACCACGGTGGGGTAAACACGGTGGGGAGGCCGGCAGAACAGTAAAACACACTGCTTTGGCCAGAGCTCCCCATGGACCCTCAGAGTGGACACGCACACACACACACACACACACACACACGTGGACGCACAGAGGACACAGTGTCCACCCTCAATGACAAGCTGAGGGCATTAAGCTGTAAATATGTTGTCCCCGTGTGTCTTTTTCCCTCGTCCTCTCCAGCTTCTTCCAGCCGTTTCCTTCGGATTCAGTTATTGTGGTGTAGTTTTCCTCCCACCGTTGTTTCATATTTGACCCCCTGTCGGTCCAGCCTGTAACCCCAACCCCCTCTCCTCCTGTACTCCCCGTTTCTCCAGGTCCCTCCTCCACCGTCTCGTCCTCCCTCCTCTCCACACGGCCCTCCTCCTCCTCCTCCTCGCACTCTGCAGGTCACGGTGTATTTTGAACCCTGTTGACACTTAAAAGATGTTGCCATCAGCTGTCAAACCTTAAACCCTATGGGGGCCTTTTCACGTGAAAACTTGAACGGATCAATGAGCCCTAAAGGGCTCGAGTTACGGGGACCATCGACGACCACGCGTGAAGGAGAAAGGAGGAAACCGAGAGGAAAACCAAACAGGAAACGCGCCTAGAGACAATCAAAGCTACTCCCAAATCTGTCTTTCAAGTCACCGCGTCCGGAAAAATCCAAATGAAGAACACCACCCTACCCAAGGCAGATGGCTTGATATCAGAAATGCTATGTGCATTAGCTCCACCCGCCGCCTTCGATTTACTGGGCAGCCACCCTTTGTCCAGGCAGTAAACTTAAAGGGAAACGCCGGTATTTTTTCTCCCCAATTGTACTTAGCAAATTGCCCCACTCTTCCGAGCCGTCCCGGTGGCTGCTCCGCCCCCTCTGCTGATCCGGGGAGGGCTGCAGACTACCACATGCCCCCTCCCATACATGTGGAGTCGCCAGCCGCTTCTTTTCACCTGACAGTGAGGAGTTTCGCCAGGGGGACATAGTGCATGGGTGGATCACACTATTCCCCCCAGTTCCCCCTCCCCGAACAGGCACCCCGACCGACCAGAGGAGGCGCCAGTGCAGCGACCAGGACACATACCCACATCCGGCTTCCCACCCACAGACACGGCCAATTGTGTCTGTAGGGACGCCCGACCAAGCCGGAGGTAACACGGGGATTCGAACCGGGGATCCCCGTGCTGGTAGGCAAGGTAATAGACCGCCACGCCACCCGGACGCCAGAACGGCGGCATTCTTTAACCTTGGTTGTATTCTCCCTATCGTCAGGAGTCAAGCCGAGTGATGGGTGACCGAATCTTTGAGAGCGGTCCAGTTTTGAGCACGTTAGCATCAGCTGACCGCCGCGCAGCAAGCTGCAAAGTAATCCTCCTTCAGGATATTACTGCTCGCCAAATAACTTCCACTACAAGAGCGCTTTGTTGGCCCTGACAGGCTACCAACGTTTTGAGACGTCTCTGGAAACACCTTCCAGACTCTCGGTGCAGCGATAGCGCCGTTTTGCATTTTCTTTTTAGCGCTTCTATCCAACTCTTCTCCCTGTAACAGCTCACCCCTTGCAGGGTTAAAGAGCAAGATCTCTGCTCCAGGTTAGCGATGGATTAGAATATGTACCTATAATTCCATGTACCTAGGACTCCTCTTCTGAGTCTGTTGCTGCCATAAAAAGAGCTCAGTCAGTGGCGAGCGCTGCCGTGCTGAAGGATTAGGTTGCGGCTTGGCCCACAGCAGTCAGCTGCTTGTTGGATACTGAATCGGTTTCGACAGATTCTGCAGGCCATCGCTCAGTGGACTCCTTATGGCAGGAAAACAAGGCTGAAGTTATAACATGGCCGCGTTTCTCCTTTAAACGTGTGGCTTTCCCAACAAACTGCTGAAAGGGCATAAAAAAAAAGGCAGCCACGGTGGGGAGGTGAAGAAGTTAGATGCCGGGAAGCAGCACTGAGGTGGTGCTAGGCTAGAGAGAGGCCATAAAGCCTTGTTAGGGTACATTAGGTGGAGGAAAGGGTCATAAGGCTTCATGAATGTTTCAGCAGGGCAGGGGGCGTTTGTCTTGCAGCTCCTCGGGAAAAACCCATCACGGCTCAGTGGGGGGAGAGAACCGTGGCTCCGGGGCCACTTCCCTGCGGTGGAGCGCGTAACACGCACATATACACACATGGGCGTGTACAGAGACACATCGCACCAGCAGCACCGCATAGATATCGCTTGGAGAGGCCTACCAACCCAAACAGCAAAACGATCGCGCAAACACGCCGACACAAACATCGACATACATGCAAACTGATGCCGCACACACAGGACGTCTTGCAACGTCTCACACGCACCCTTGTGCACATGAACACAAACCCACACACACACACTTAACCGTGCTAAAGCACTCAGAGCTTGCTCCCTCCTCCACAGGTCTCATCTTCATCACTGTCAACACACTCAGCATCCAGTTGAATCATTGCCGCCCTCAGTTGGAGGAGCGGTTTTAGAGCCTACAGGAGTTTTTACATCCACTAACGCTTGGGGCCGTCCCTAAGCATCGGGTGCTTAAACAGTCATCTGGGCCCTTGGTGGAAGCTGCTGCATGTCCACACATCCAGGCCCTTTCAGGTTCCTCTCCCCTTTGACCTCTCTGAGCACTGGGAATGGCCTGAGGTCACAGTCAATTGTCCCGCAAACAATAGCAGGGTTTGTTTTGATATCTACACTCGCCATTTAGCCTTGTCACTAAACAGATTTTTCCAAAGGGGTTTCATGAAGACATATATACCCTGTCATTGACTTGATGACAGATATACATGGGCGGCACAGTGGCCCGGTGGGTAGCGCTGTCGCCTCACAGCAAGGAGGTCCTGGGTTCGAACCCCGGGGTTGTCCAACCTTGGGGGCGGGGGGGTCATCCCAGGTCCTTTCTGTGTGGAGTTTGCATGTTCTCCCCGTGTCTGCGTGGGTTTTCTCCGGGTGCTCCGGTTTCCCCCACCATCAAAAGGACATGCACGTTAGGGTTAATACTCCTGTCCGTGCCCCTGAGCAAGGCAACGGCGAGACGAACTGGAGTTGGTCCCCGGGCGCTGCACGGCGGCTGCCCGCTGCTCCCAGCTACACAGCTAGGACGGCTCAAATGCAGAGAGGAATTTTTCCACAGGGATCAATAAAGTAGTAAAATAAATAAATAAAACATACATATTGTACTGTTTTCTATCTGCATCAGGACTTAAAATGGCTGGTCTACTTCCTGTGGTCCCAACACAGTAAAATTCATATGAATGATTCTTGGTCTCACAGAAAGATTCAGTTTCTTATCCGGGCAAAAGTAGAAATTTCAGCTGTACTGTAACACAGGAACACGGGTGCAAGAGATGTACATCCACTGAATAGTGTCTTACTTTTTAGCTTCATATCCATACCAAATCAGCTCCAGTTCACCTTTTTCCCCAGTCTTCTGTTCCTACTGACACAACATATGAGAAATACCCAGGATAGGGGTTTACTGGGGCTCCACATGCCATCTGCTTTGTCATGAGGTGACTCCTCGGCTCCTTATTTATCTGTTTTCTCTTCATGATGGGTTGATATAATATCTATCAACCAAGGTAAGATTACAAAAGTGCTCCATGGGACAAAGGATGGAGGAAGATCCTGGAAGTTTGTCAGCCATTTAATATCTAGTAATATATAGACTGGTGACGAAGTCAAGGAAAACTACTAAAGCTCAAAGTCAACCCATATTAAAAAATACTGTTGTAATATGCTGTACTAAAATACTGCTGTACAGTACAGAATTGGCAGTCTATTAAGAACTGAAACAGTGCAGAGAAGGAACAACCACATGACATGCCTGCCAGCACATGGCACAGTGTTTATGCCCTTGTTCTTTACACTTCTCCTGGATCACCACCTTGTCGTGGTGGAGAAGCTTGGGTGTACCAATGATCCCAAGAGCTATGCCGTCCGGAGCTTGGCTCCCGGTAGGGTCACCCGAGGTGGGTAGGTCAAGGGGGAGGTTCCAGACGAAGCGCGAGACCTCAACGGCGGAACTGGTGGAAGATGTCTCCAGGTCATAACGGCGGTGAAGGCGGATGAAGGCTGCAACAGAGGGTGGTCCCCAATCATCTTGGTTCTCCATGCCATCGGACTCCGGCCACCCCCTGCCAAGCACCGTGTGGTGGCTGCAGGCGTATCAGCCACTCCTCCCATTATGCAGCTCCAGGATCAGCCTCTACACCCACGTGAGGACCCAGAAGGAGGACAACCATACTCGACCCCCGAGTGACCACCGATGACGATGTTCTTTACGGTCTTGATCAGGTCAACTTTGTCCATCTCGCTTAAGTACATGAGGATCAACTTGCCATTCTCTTCTTTTCTTTTTACTACTTCTTGTCTCTCTCCACCTGCTCACATTCGCACAACCCTGTGCCTGCTCACTACACCCAGATGCTGGAAAACTAACAAACACTGACTAGACGTGCACGAGCTCACACCCAAAAAGCACAAAATAGGCATCCGTCAGTCCTTTGTTGGCTCCTTAAAATCCTGCAAACTCCCCTCACAGTGATTAGAGAAGGTGAGGCAGGGCAGAGGGGACGATGGCAGGGCGAGGGAGCTAACTACAGGATCAAGTATTTGTCCTACCTTGTCCCAGCACTGTTGGCTTTGCAAAATGTGACTGACAGCTATTGATGGGTATGTAACTGGCCAATTCCTCTGACTATCACTATGTGTGTGTGTGTGTGTGTGTGTGTGTACGTGCCTATGTAACTGTATTTCTGTCCATGTATAAGTACTTAATTTGCAGAGTAAGACCATACCCTGTGGCTCTTTCATGAACACACAAACCTCCAGGACAATGACAAAGGTGTGCAAGTGTACATGTGTGTTTATGCATATATGCACATATAATCCATGAGCATGTGAACACATCCACAAGAATGTGTGTGGCTATGCTTATGTGTGCATGTTGAGTGTTCCCATTGATGCACATGTCAATCTGTGAGTGTGTGTGTGTGTGTGTGTGCAGTATGTGTATCTATGTGTTTGTCGGTGTGTGTGACAGGGCTTGCTCTGCAGGCTGATACTGTACCACGTGACTCCCTCATGTCCTCTCATCCCCAGGACGGTCTACAGGGGGATGGATGATTAGTCATCTTGTGTGGCTGGTGAACACGCATGCTGAAGGGGGGAGGCAGAGATGGAGGGCGGCTTGGAGGAAGAGAAGAGTGCTTATTAGCTAATCCACTACAAGCGGGGTGAGATCTCGATCTCTCTCTCTCCCTTTCTTATTCTCCTTCTTGCATACATAAAACACTCAAATGGGTTGATATGCCTTTTCTCGGGGCGCCTCTGTAGCCGAATGGTTACAGCACATACCACATGGCCTCATGGTCGCAACCGTTGCCGGTTCGATTCCAGCCGAGGGACATTTGTTACATGTCGTACCCCGCTCTCTCTCTCTCTCTCCGTCCCATTTCCTGTCTACCTCTACACTGTCGCTATCTAATAAAGGTACAAAATACCAACAACAACAAAATCTTAAAGGAAATGCCTTTTCTTGCTCTACCTCTGTTCATCTCTCTCTTTGTTATGCACACACACACACACAAATTCCCCCCCCTCCTCCCTCCCCAGCAGCAGCAGAGGGAGAGCAAACAGACCTGTGTTTGGCCAGAGAGGTGGGGATCGGGGCTGCTGGGGCCCTGGAAGTGTCCCGTCTGAATGGACAGCTTAGCCAGGATTACTTAGACCAACAGCAAACGTCTTAGATGCAGAGACAACAACCGGCTGGTTGCACGTGGACGCGCATGTGGCGGGAATACAGTGTCCATATGCTGGAAATCCCTCCGCCGGGGACAACACATACCTTCTCCGTGTCTGTCTTTTCCTTTTTCCTTTTACACACCGAGAGAAAGAAGAAGACAACATCCCGTTTCGTAAAAACAACTGAGCAGAGGAGGGTTCTCTGAGTCTTTTTAATTTCATTCAACACGTGTCTTGTCCCACACACACTATGAGGGGTCACAGCTTGGTTTAAATATCGATTATTATATTTTCTCTGAGGAGCTGCACGTTACTGACCATGAATGTGTCTTTTAGCTCAGATTCTCTGCCCGGTAAACATGCGGACTGCTCTCGCGTCTTAAACCGCCTCCCAGCTGACAAGTTTTCTGCAGCTTTTTGCCGTTGTCGCCTCACGCTGATGTTGTTGTGTGTGTGGTCCACTCCTTTAATACGCATCGTTCCCCCTTTTTGAATAAAGTGGCTCCCAGTAAAATGAGAGTTGTTCCCTCCGTCAGTTCATCGCCTTGGTTAACTGACACTATTTATTGTTTCTGGCGTAAATGTCGGAGGGTAGAGCGACTGTGGGAATCCACCAAGCTCCGTGTTCACCGTCTCTATTACAAAGACCTTCTGACTGACTTTAACAACATGGTTAAGGACGCGAGGGCTTCTTACTTCTATCCATCCATCTATTATCCAAACCGCTTATCCGACTCAGGGTTGTGGGATGCTGGAGCCTATCCCAGTAGTCACTGGGCAGCAGGCGGGGAGACACCCTGGACAGGCCGCCACAGGGCCAACACAGGGCCGACTCACACATACACATTCACACCTAGGGACAATTTAGTACGGCCGATTCATCTGACCTACATGTCTTTGGACTGTGGGAGGAAACCAGAGCACCTGGAGGAAACCCACGCAGACAGGGGGAGAACATGCAAACTCCACACAGAGGACCGGGATGACCCCCAAGGTTGGACTGCGCTAACCACTTCGCCGCCATGCTGCCCATGTATATATAAATTTCCTTTCTGTCACTTTCTTTCCTATTTGTGTAAAAGGTAGCAGTGTCCTCGGTACAGTCACCGTACCCTCTACCTCACATAGCTAAATAACCAATATTTAAAACAATGCCTTCTTTTCCTATAATAAGTAAGTGGACAATATCAAGTCATTAGAAGTGACAAAAACTGACAAAAACAGGTTAGGGTTAGTTTAAACTCACCATAATCCATCCATCCATCCATTATCCAAGCCGCTTATCCAAATTCGGGTCACGGGAATGCACCATAATAATCAAAAATTATCAAGTTTTCATTTAGCGTACAATGAGAGGTATTTCTGATACCACTGAGCTTGAATAATAAAGTGGTTTTTATTATTTCAATTTCAATTGTTTAATTCAGGTTCTTTTTCAGATAGAATTTTCAAAATAATTCTGTTTATTTTTCCATTTATTGATTAGTTTCTTGGCCAAGTTACATCTGTGGAGGTATTGCAACTGTTCTTAACTTCAATTATGTCATGTTTTCTTTGCCATTAAGGGTCAAACATGGATAAGGATCCAATTTACTGAGCAGGAGGTCATTCTGGCAATCACAGTTTAAAACATCTCATTGCTAAAAAATTTCCTGTTAAAAGATGGCTTCTTACTTCGCTAATCTAACTTCCTCCAATAAACTCAACCCTAAAGTCCCGTTTGACACCATCAACAACACTGTCACTCCTGCACCTCCCGATATGCCTGTCTTTTCAAATAATGATTGCAGTAACTCTCTCTCTTTCTTTATGGATAAGATTTGAGATGTCAGGGCTAACATCATCTCCTCTTCTACTGCCTTTTCTGCGTATCCAACTCAGCCATCAATTCTGGACCGCTTCTCCCCTATTTCCCTCTAAGACCTCACTGATCTGGTAGGTAGTATGAAACCTTCCTCAAATCCTGTAGATATTTTACCAACTTCCATGCTTAAAAATGTACTTGAGTCAAAGATGATTATGTAAAAATGCTGTTAATATGTGATTCCAAATTTTAAAAAAGTATTTGGGTCTATTGGCCCATGCCTGGTCCCTATTATAAATAGATCTGTGCAAGCCGGTTGTGTCCCAGCTTATTTTAAACATACAGTTGTTCGGCCTCTTCTGAAAAAACAAAACAAACAAAAAACAAAACTTGTTCCATCCCTTACCAAAAACTATAGGCCTATATCTTATCTGCCTTTATCTCAAAAAAATGTAGATAAAGTTGCTGCCTAACAGCTCACTGCTGTCTTGACTGCACATAACATTTTAGATAAATTCCAATCTGGCTTGCGTCAGAATCATTCCACTGAAACAGCTCTTCTCAGAGTCTCCAATGACATAATGATGTCTTCTGATGTGGGTGAATGCTCTGTTTTGGTGCTGCTGGATCTTAGTGCAGCTTTTGACACTGTGGATCACAGAATAATGACTGAAAGGCTTAGGCAATGTGTGGGTGTCTCTGGGAGTGCCCTGGACTGGTTCTCCTCCTATCTCTTGGACAGCAGTTTTTCCATGTCACTTAGTTCCTACATGTCTGAAACTGCTGCTCTTGCCTGTGGTGTGCCTCAGGGTTCTGTCTTGGTTCCTATACTATTTGCTTTGTATATGCTTCCCTTAGGTCATATTATAAGCAAAGTTAAAGGTATCTCATATCACTGTTATGCTGATGATATTCAGCTGTATGTCTCTTTTAAGCCTGATGAGACTGACAAACTGTCTGTCTTGTACAATTGTCTGATTCCCATTAAGGACTGGATGACCAATAACCTTTTACAGTTAAACATAGATAAGACTGAGTGAGGTCCTTATCATTGCTTCAGATAGTATAACATCCAATGCTGCTCAGTATATTGGGTCATATTCTTCAGCTGTGCAGTTTAATCTTACAAATATCAGTGTTATATTTGAGAAGGATATGTACTTCGATCAACATATTAAATTGTTGACCTGTACATGTCTCTTCCATTTAAGAAACATTGCCAAATTCAGGTGTGTTGTATCACAACCTAAACTGATCATTCATGCTTATCTATTATTTTGGCTAGAGTACTTCAATTCCCTTTTCATCTGCCTCAGTAAGTCGTCCCTGGATCGTCTGTCTACAAATGGTCCAGAATGCTGCTGCAAGGCTGTTGACCAGGTCCAGCAGGACGACTCACATCACATCCATCTTATCTTCTTTAAATTGACTTCCTATCAAATTTAGGATTAATTTTAAGGTTCTTGTTTTCACATATAGAGTCCTGAATGGTCTGGCATCTGTTTACATCTATGACCTGCTCCATCCTTATATCACCAGTAGGTCCTCTTAGGTCTTCAGACCAGGGCTTACTAGTTGTCCCTTGATTGCCGATGAAAACAAAAGGTGATCGTGCCTTTGAAGTTGTGGCTCCGACACTGTGGAATGCTCTTCCTAAAGACATATGATCTGTGGTCTCTGGCGATGCCTTTAAAAAGCAGCTGAAGACTCATTTATTCAAACTGGCCTTTGTCTTGCCTCGTGCTGTCTAGTGTTTGTAATTTTGTGTGTTTTTAAGGTCTTTTGTTGCTTATGTTTTATTGTTTATTTATTTTTTTACTGTTTTATGGTCTTGTTTTTAACAATTTTGCTCTTGTGAAGCACTTTGTGACCTTGCACTGTGAAAGGTGCTATACTAAATAAACTTTACTTTCTTTATTTACTCTGTTAGTAGTGTCCTTAAAGTCAGTGGTTAAGGGGGTAGAGGTGATTTTTGCTATCGTTAGGAGTACAATGTGCCTTCCGAGAGCCAAGTGCCCTCTCTACGGCGTAACAAATGAGAAAAACGTAATATCAACACCTCTAACTGCCCATAGATTACATATATTAAGTAGATTTAGGGTGCCTAAATTCATGGATCTGACGGTGAAATTGGCTAAAAATTGTTTTATTCATTAGCTTTTTGAGGAAAAGGGCAAGCGTGTGCCTTTCCTCTGTCCTGTGGTGTCGTACCCACATGGGGTCTTGTTGTCCTAAAGCGTAAGTTATTCCATCATCCTATCGCTATCAAGAACCGCTAACCCGCTGAGAGAGACATTCGCCTGAGAATAGACCCTGGCTCAGCAGGGGAGGCCATTGGCATAAGGCTCCTATCAACTGGGATTTACATGGCTGTGGATCACCAGGGCACACTGATGGGGAAAGCTTTCTTTCATGCGAGTTCTTTTTCCATATCTCTCTCTCTCTCTCACATACACACACTCTAATGCATACTCACATATGCAGATGATGTGTTTGTGTGTCTTAAACATTGTTATAGTTATTGTATGCCCATTTCCAACTGGTACCAAGGTCCACTCCACAACATCTCACAATTCATTTGCAAAGACTGAGGGAGAGACAAACGCATGCATACAAGGAAAGAAAGAGATGTTGAGAAAGGAGGAGTGAAGGGGGCAGATAAAGACAGAGGAAGTAGAGGGACAGAGAGAGAAAGGGAAGGTAGACATAGTACTTTAATAGTGTCTTCTCCCCTTGCTACCCTACCGCTGGGCTTCATCACCTACGGGAACAACAGTAGGGTATATACAATAGCGTTGCGCATAAAGACACACAAATAGCACACCGGGAACTATTGTATAGCGTGAGGCACGCGGAGAAGAACCTTATAACACTTTCTAACACCGCGAATGACAATGCCAGATGTCAGCCTACAAGCAGATCTACTCCTCACAGCACGCTTGCATATGAATCGACCTCAAAGAGGACCTCAGCGGTTGATCACAGTTTAAATGCTTCAAACAGAGCCAGGAGAATAATTCTTTGTTTCATGTTTTCTATCGGGGGAAATGCTGCTGAATTTTAAACGAACTTCCTGTCACAATATAACTAACAGTAGACTACAGAGTACGATTAAGACAACAGTTAAGTTTGAATGATAGATAGACAGACAGATAGATAGATAGATAGATAGATAGATAGATAGATAGATAGATAGATAGATAGATAGATAGATAGATAGATAGATAGATTTTAATCATGAACAACACTATAATCTTATTTTGTCACAATTCAATTTACCATCTAATGTAATTCATTTGATTCAACATCTCTAGATTCAGCATCCTAACATCCTCTTATGATCCAGCATCCTAATGGGACTTTAGGACAGGTATAAAGGGAAGTTGGGATAGGTGGGACAGTGGGTGCCAGGGTTTGGGGACAGGGGGTTGGAGGGCCGGGGGTAGTCCAAAGTGTTGCTGCCCCGCGGGACCAAAGTGGAACCCCACACCAGCCCCCACAGAATAGGATAAGACCATCTGCCCCTCTCTTGCATGCACCTCCTCAAAAGACACACAAACACACACACACACACAAACCTCGGCAGCAATATGGAGAGGCTTTGCGGACACTGTTTGATCTGCCTTTCATCCAGCGGACTGCATACAGGCCGCTGACTCTCTCCCGGCATCTTGAGGATCACTTGCACGGCTCCTGCTATACTGTCCTCCGTCCCCGTGGAGATCCCCGCCACATAACAACAGCAACAGCCTAAGAGGTTGAATGGCTGGATGCAAGAATCATCTGCCTCATCCCTTGACTGAACAAGAAAAGAGGCCTTTCAACGGAGCTCCGGGCCAGCAAAGCCAGGCTCATCAAACTTTGGTGCGTCACTTTCTCTGGATGCAGACTTGCACATCGTCAACATGGCTGCCGTGGTGGAAAAAAAAAACTAAGATTACAAATCTAGGGGAGTGTCTTGTGTTTAGCTGATCTGATGCTGTACGTGGTGCTTCGTGGGCGAGTTTAGTGATTTCTCAACCGGTGGGATGCCTCCAAATCCAACGGCGCAATTTTTGTTGCACCATTTGGTTTTGTAACAGTTGCATGTTGTCCTTTAAATCTGCTTATCTAAATTGCTGCAAAGCTGACTTTTTAAAGATGCCAGGTTTTCATCTGGCCGCTTAGGCTGATATGCCAGGTGGAAGGAGAAAGTCATCACAACCACGGGTCAGCCCGAAAACAGGCCGTTTTCTCTAGCTATGGTATGTCCCAGTGTCAGTTGATCAAAAACACACTGCCATCATTTAAGAACACAAGAGTTAGAATTCCACCTCATCATTATCATCATCACCATCATCTTCATCACCATCATCATCATCAGCAACGTGACTCAATTCTCTTATGATTTTGATGCCCGTATGGGTGGACACAAACGTGGACGGACAGATGAACTGAGGGATAGTGTGCTTATGGCTAAATTTATGAGTCTACTAAACTGAGAGCCTGGGGCCTGTCTAGAATAAAAACTAGCCTAATCCTGAGTCTGTCACACACACACATACACACACACACACACACACACACACACACACACACAGAATATACACACAGCACTGGCAGCTATTAGCCGATCAATAGAAGCTAATAGATCAGAGCAGCCGACCACTCAGTGCTACAGGCTCATCTCTGACGTATTCAGAGAGAGAGAGAGAGAGAGAGAGGGAGAGAGAGAGAGTGAGAGAGGGAGAAGAGAGGATGGGTGAAAAAGGGAGAAAGGGAAACAGGAGAAACAGAGGGGAGGAAGGAATAGGAGAAAAGAAAAAGGAAAGGAGAGGAGAATAGAACGAAATGGACAGGACTGTGTAGATGATAACACAATCAAAGTTTGTATATTCTGCATATAGTGCGTGTATGCATGTGTGTGTGTGTGTGTGTGTGTGTGTGTGTGTGTGTGTGTGTGTGTGTGTGCGTGTGCGTGTGTGTGTGTTTACCGGTGTAAATAATGCCCACAGTTGTGAGTCAAACCCTGCAATGACTGCAGCTTCGTCATATCAACTGCTGTTTAATGGCGATATCGAGCTGGACTGCAGCCACACCGGGGAGGAAATGAATGTTGATCCACCATCACACATTATTGTGGAGGAGTTATGGTCTTTTGTTGTAACCTCTGAGGGAATTAACCTCGGTGAACCTAAGCAATAAAACGGCCATGCTCCGGCGAAGGGAGGCTATCGTTAATATCACATTAATACTGAGTTTAATCTGTTGGATAGCTCTCCTGGGGCCCTGCTAACTTGCCAGGGGGGTTAAGTGTGAAATCAATTGGTATAAACGACCGAGATAAAAAAAAATCTGCCGCGCTGCAGCATCGGCCTTTTAAATCAGCCAACCAGAGAAGGTGCAAATAAAAGCAGCCTTTCAGCACCGCCGCTTAACAGTCTCAAGACAGCATATTTCCAGCTCCGGCAGCTCATTCTCCTCTTTTCCCCTTCTGTCTTCTTCTTCTTCTTCTTTGTTTGGTTCTTCTGCCGCCCTCCTCCTCCTCCACCCCTCCGCTCGGGGGGGGGGGGTCCACAGAGGGGAGTGTCCTCTCTTTTCACGGCAGTCCCTTCACGGGAGCTAAAGGGCTGTATACATGGGAGGGGCTGCGCCAATGAAGGTTGATCTAAACTTGTTCAAGCGTCCATATTTCTGCTATTTGAAGGGAAGGGGAGGCTGTTAAACATTCGGCGGAGAGTGCGACCCCTGACCCCCGAGGCTGCTGTCCATCCGTTACGGAGAGTAACAAGGTAGGCTGTAGGGAGAAGCAAGCCAACGCACCGTTGACCCCCCTCCCCACCCACAACTATTACAACTATAACTACAGAAGATTGGGGGGGGTATCAGGAAACGGGAATTAGGGACATTTATTTGTCGTTTTGTTTCCCCCAGCCCACAACAGTGCAACACAAAGACCAAAACTACAAGAACACATATATCCAAACTACAAAAAAAACTACAAAAACACATATAGCCAACATAGTAAAAAAAAATTTCACTGTCCAAGAGAGCAAACGCCAGCCAGGGGGACTGTCAGAACCGCCGGTCTGCATGGGCTAGCAGTTAGCTTAGCCTGCCCCGCTTCCGCGTCCTGCCAGACCGCCCTCGGTGTTTCCTCTTCAGATGCAGCTCCAGGGAGGGCCGTGGTCCCTGGGCCCACCAGACACAGCAGCCCAGGCTCCCTCAGCCGATCCCACGCCAGCTCTCCCAGCCAGACACCCCCGACACACCTCCCCGCACTCCGCACCAAAAACACAGCCAACGCCAGGCGAGGCCGCTGCCAGACCGCCCTCGGTGTCATCGGAACCGCCGGCCTGCATGCCCTTCAGACCGCCCTCGGCGCCTCCTCTTCAGGCGCAGCTCCGGGCAGGGCCGTGCTCCCTGGGCCCACAGGATGCAGCAGACCAAGCTCTCCTAGCCGAACCAGCGCCAGCTCTCCAAGTCACCAAACGAAGACACAAACCCAGACACAGACATGGACAAAGACGCCGCATGGACGGCACTGGGTGAGGCTGCTGCAAACGCGAATTCGTGCCGCCATCTCCCCACACCGGTAAATGGAATATCTCATATTTAGCACGTTGTGAAACAAATGTACTATTAGACTGCTGCAGAAACCAATCTGATGAGGCCCCGACTCAAAAACGAGGTCTTTCTTACTGTGAAAATGATCCCATCCCTCCATCTGTGTCTCATCGGGTCTTTCTTTCTTTCCAATCTCCCCATTTCTCACAAGCAGAATCTACCCCGCCAGGAGTATGTATCTCTGTTGTTGCCTGTGCACATGCCCTTGGTGTGAGGAAGTCAGAGAGAGGTTAAAGGTCACATAGCCAAGCACAGAGACAAAGACGAAACACTGTGTGATCTGTCAGACCCCATGGTGCTACTACCACTGCTGCACCAATTGGGATTATCCTTAACCCCCCCCCATCTGTGTGTGTGTGTGTGTGTGTGTGTGTGTGTGTGTGTGTGTGTGTGTTGGCCTTCTCTCTGCTGTGTTTCCAGAGAACATGTGGGGCAGCCTGTGACGGCGAGGGACAGTCTGAGGGCAGCAGATGTCAGTCTTGGGGACCTCCTTTGTTTCACGGGCTGCCCGTTTTCTCCTCCCAAAGACCACCTCATTGCTGCACTCCATTGTCATTCATTTGCTACACCGAGGCTTGTTCATTTTTACTCAGCTGGCAGCGTGAAACAAGCTGGAACCCAATCCATCACATGGGTGCAGACTGCACCTTACGGTCTACTCAGGATCATCGCAATGTGACATAGATAGCATATTTAGTGCGAACACACGTAAATGGTAAACGGACTGCATTTATATAATAGGGCTCTTCTAGTCTACCGACCGCTCAAAGTGCTTTACAGCGTATGCCTCACATTCACCCATACATTCATACACTGATGGTGGAGGCTGCCATGCAAGGCGCCAACCTGCTCCTCAGGAGCAGTTAGAGGTTCAGTGTCTTGCTTAAGGGCATGTCAACGCGCTCTCTGGAGGAGCCAGGGATCGAACCAGCGAACTTCCGGTTACTAGACGACCCGCTCTACCTCCTGAGCCACGCTGCCCCATGACAAAAACACATGGGAACACAACTTTTCAGCTCTGATCTGGGACAGTTTGGCTCTGCTTCAGACTGCAGCAAGGAGTCTGGCTCAGCTCTGACTGTTGCACCTTGAAGGCGACACTGGTCAGGTCTTTTTAGAGCACTGTGAACACAAAACATAGGTGGGGAGGGGGTCTTTTCAACTTCAACTCAAACCACTTTCACACGTGGTTCTCGACCACGAAGCCGGTAGGGGTGTCTGAATGGTCAAACGGCAGTTTTACGCTACTCTCCATCGCACAGATTGCCGTCGCCCCCACGCCGTGGTGCCGGGCAGGTTTAGTGGCTCGATCAGACAGCAATGATGGAAATCAGTGGAAAGAAAGCTAGCTAGGTTGACATCCGGACCGTTTTCTGGAATTTTGTTGGCCCTAAACAATAATTTATGCAACCCTGTAGCATAAAAAACAAATAATGCATGCAAAATGATAATTAATAAATAGCATTTTAGAATCATACAGCCTACTCACGGCTGACTGGGTGAACTCAACGTGTGTGCCGTCTTCATGCTTTGGAGGGACCCACATATGCTGAAGCATTGCCTGGGTCGTAAACACACAGGAAACAAGAACAACAACAAGAAATATCTTACAGGTGTACAGCATAACTAATCGATATACTATTGAATATTCAAAACTGAAAAGCTGAGTATTCAAACACGGCAATCAACAAGCTGATTCAGACACAAGGAATTAACATTTACACAGACTTTGACACATGAAATGGATAAAATAGCAAAAATCAACATAAATAAAAAGTAACTAATATATCCAAAGGAGTTGAATCAAGTGCAGCTGGACTTGGTATATATCCGTGAGGACGTTTCGCCTCTCATCCAAGAGGCTTCCTCAGTTCCTGCCTTTCTGACCAGACCAAGCTAGTCTGACTGGCTGGCGATGAGACTCAGATATTTATCCTCCAGGAGTCGTTGATTCAACTCCTTTGGATAACCATGACCTGGATGAATGAGAACATTCAGAGACAACTAATATATTTCAACGAATACATGACGGTGAAAGACACGGAGGCAGTCACACTGGTTCAGGGTTATGCTGTGGCACAGTCACATGCTGCACATAAGACACTGTAACAGACGGGTCAGTGGCTTTAAGAATGGTAGAGGGTTCTGTAGTGGTATTACCGCGGCTGGATGTACACATGTCACACAGTCTAATGCCTCACAACAGCTATATGTTGATTGTTAGATGGGAAGATGATGGACCTGGTGTTTCTGTGACGGCTTGGTCGAGAGCCGTCACTAGAGGAAGAAGACGGCCCTGGAGATGTTTCCCTTATGGCACCTGCAGCAGCAATCTCAAAGAGCAGAGTAGAGGCCTCTGAGCTCTCTGGTGAAGTTTCATCACCAACATTTATGTCAACTAAAGTGGTGGAAGGTCCTACTCCCCCAGATGAGGGTGCTGCAAGGTGTTTAAGTAAGGCCACTGAATGGTACACAAATGCATATTACTTTTTGCACCCAGGCTGCAAGTACTTATTTATTTATCTATTTATTTATTGGACCCCCTCCCCCTTTCTCCCAATTGTACTTGGCAAATTACCCCGCTCTTCCGAGCCATCCCGGTCGCTGCTCCGCCCCCTCTGCCGATCCGGGGAGGGCTGCAGACTACCACATGCCTCCTCCCGTACACGTGGAGGCGCCAGCCGCTTCTTTTCACCTGACAGTGGGGAGTTTCACCAGGGGGACGTAGCGCGTGGGAGGATCACGCTATTCCCCCCAGTCCCCCCCCCTGAACAGACGCCCTGACCGACCAGAGGAGGCGCTAGTGCAGCGACCAGGACACATACCCACATCCGGCTTTCCACCCACAGACACGGCCAATTGTGTCTGTAGGGACGCCCGACCAAGCCGGAGGTAACACGGGGAAACCGGCAATCCCCGTGTTGGTAGGCAACGGAATAGACCAGTACGCTTACCCGGACGTCCTGCAAGTGGTTACTGATAGCACCTCAATAACGCATTTTATATAATTCTATAGGCTGCCAGCGGCAATCTGATGTTGATTTTTCTCATATTGTTAAATGCAAAATATTGTGCTCCGAATCTAAATCTCAAATGAAATCTTATTCACATCCATCCATCCATCCATTATGTGAACCGCTCATCCTGCTCTCAGGGATGCTGAAGCCTACTCCAGCAGTCACTGGGCGGCAGGCGGGGAGACACCCTGGACAGGCCGCCACACACACACACACATTCATTCATACCTAGGGACAATTTAGTATGACCGAGTCACCTGACCTACATGTCTTTGGACTGTGGGAGGAAACCCACGCAGACACGGGGAGAACATGCAAACTCCACACAGAGGACGACCCGGGACGACCCCCAAGGTTGGACTACCCCGGGGCTCGAACCCACGACCTTCTCGCTGTGAAGCGAACGCGCTAACCACAGCGCCACCATATGCCCCTTGTAGGCAGCGCATCATCAGAGTAGACTTGACAGTGTGCATCCACCCACGTCCAACGCGTTCAAACAAGTCACACTGGCTGGTGAGCGATTCCAACGTTGTTTGGCAGCCCACGTTAGCAAGTCTGTCGAGTCGTACCGACGGACAACCAACATTCGCTAAACCTAAAAATACATAAATACAGGAAAAACTCTTGCGATGCATTTGTGCTGTCTAGTTGCTGTCGTGTACGTTGGCCAAAATTAGCAGTCGGCTAGCTAGCCAGTTGGTTAGCCAGTTGGTTAGCGAGCTAGTTGGTTAGCTAGCTAGTTGGTTAGCCAGTTGGTTAGCTAGGTAGTTGGTTAGCCAGTTGGTTAGCTAGGTAGTTGGTTAGCCAGTTGGTTAGCTAGCTAGTTGGTTAGCCAGTTGGTTAGCTAGCTAGTTGGTTAGCTAGCTGGCGCTGTCAGCGTGTCTCTCAGCCCTGTTTCATTGAACTTACCTAAACTTAACCTAGCCTGACCTAACCTCTACCCCACCCCCACCTTAACCCAGCGCTTACCTCCAACGATAGCTAGCTACCCCGCCGGGCTGAGGGAACGGCCTCCTCGTCGCGACTTTCCTCCGGAGGCTAACAGCTAGCGGCGGCTAGCAGAGCCACCGAACACAGTTACCCGGTTCCTCCCTATCAGGGTCTCCCCGCCTGCCGCGCGGTGGCTGCTGGGAAAGGCTCCAGCATCCCCGCCACCCTGGGCAGGATGAGCGGGTTGGATAACGGATGGATGGATGGATGGATGGATGGCTATCAGCAGCTCTGACCCCTCCTGCTAGTTTTCCTCTCAGCCCCAGACATGAGCTTTATTTTAGGAGGCGTTTCCTTTCCATCTTGAACCGTGACGTCATGTTTGGCGTTAACTGGGGGCATCAGAAGGGATTGGGGGGGGGGTTCGTGTGTATCTAAGGTAAACTAGTGGATAGCCGATGGCATCGATCTATCTAGACCCGTAACAATAACCTTCTCTTGTTTGATGCTTCTTTTACTTCTTTTTTTTAATATAATGTGGCCCATAGGCGTTTCTAGCCCATTTTTGGGGGTGCCGCAGCACCCCTAAATTGAACCCCAGCACCCCTAAAATTGAAGAGATTTTTTATTTTTTGCTGTATGTCCATGTTTAATAAGCTGAAGAAATATCAAAACCATATCCAGTATATGGTTTAAACGTAATATTTTAACAACAAAAATACAGCACCCCCCCCATGCTTCGAAAATGGTTTGATCCACCCCCTCAAATTGATCTTGCCTGGCCGGCCAGCACTCTGGGTGCTCAGCACCCCTAAAGCTCTGATCCTAGAATCGCCCCTGACACCATTTGCTGTTTCCTTGGGATGCACGTCGTTTCAGGATAGAGAGAGGTCTGACGTAGACTACGGGTCATTTTCACCATGGAGAAGAAAAAAAGAAAAGACTCCAGCACGGGTCTCTGTCTCTCTCTCCCCCCTCCTCCCCGTTGCCACTCCCCCTCTCTCCTCTCCCTTGCCACGCCCTCCCCCCTCTCTCTCCCATGTAAATAACATACCTGGATTGAGACGCAGCAGTCACCTGAATGATCCGGGTTTGGTAGGACGTGCGTCTTACCAACTGTCCAACACGTGTGATGGAGGCTGTGATCTGAGACGGGGGGCGACCGGAGGGTACATTAATTAAATGTAGAAGCGTGTCCAGTTCAACGAAAGGCACCCAGGCGGTGTAAAGTCTCGTCACTCCTGTTCGGGTAACGTAGGGTGGGGGTGGGGGGTGGGGGTGGGTTATTTTATATACAGATTTTCACCACACGAGGCAAAGGGCTTTTCCTGCCCTCTTGCAAACTGCTGACGGCCTCTCCGCTACAGCCCTGAAACGAACACCTGCCATCAGCAGAATATTTGGTCGCATAATTAGTTATAATTAGCTATGAAATAACTGTAAAAACATTTTCCTCGTGTAGTTCCCGAAACACCTTTCGTTGCGTGTTAGTTAATTTTAAAAAAAATGAAGAAGAAAAAAAAACACGAAAAGAAATATGATTTCGTTGTAGCCTGTTAATATTTCGATTCTAAATGATCGATTAATTGATGGGACACTTAAAAAAAACTGACGAAAATAACGAACCACTGACAGACCTGTGCTCATGCTTTCCATTTTTATTCATCTTTAATTTAAAAGGCACACGCTCGTAACGAACAAATACGAACACTTAGATTGCGTTTGCAGATTTACAGCAATAAAAATATGAACACACGTTACGAATTAACATGTTGACACGTCTGACACAAATATTACGAACGGAATATTTCGGTCCGCGTGTTTAAAATGACGCTTCACGTTAGAGCAGTCATCAGCACTGCACTAAAATCAACTGATAAACGTCCACCTGTCAATAATAAAAGAATAAATAATACAATAATAATAACAATACAATAATAATAACAATACAACAATAATAATAATACAATAATAATAAAATAATAATAGAGTAATGGATTCGCATTTTGGATAAAAAAAATAGCACTGTGGAAGCTTTCAGCCACAAAACAACACAAACAACAGATTTAAATAAATAGATAGGCAGCCTGTACAGTTTGGCATGGTGACAGATTGCATTGTGAGTATTTATTCCAGCCAAACGCGCCAGACAGAAACGCGGTTCTTCGACCTTTCCCCGGTTTAAAGGGCGGGTCGTTCCCACACAGCTGAGCTAGCTCCAGGGTCGATACCCGGCGTTTACCGGCGTTAATCCGGCGGAAGGGAAGCTCTTCTGTCTTCTGCAGTTGTCTCTGACCGGAAACGGAGACACGTCCGGCGGTCCGTTCTCCAAATGTGTCCTCGCTGTTGCAAAGTAGAAATAATAATAATATTAATAATATTAATAATGATAATAATAATAATGACGATAATGATATTAATGATCATAATAATGACGATAATAATATTAATGATAATAAT
>JAJHIY020000452.1:0-2500 GCA_022114975.2 Lampris megalopsis
CACGACACGACGATGTTTCATGAGCATGCTCTGGAGTCTCTTGGGCGCATTGAGAAGTGGCTTGCTGAAAATAGAGATCAGAGGCTTATGGTCCGTCTCTGCTGTGATTGTGTCGCGGCCATATAGGTAATGGTGAAACCTCTGGCAGGCGAAGACGATACTGAGACACTCCTTCTCAATTTGTGCCATAGTTTTTTTCGGTGGGGGTAAGAGCCCTCGAGGCAAATGCAATGAGGCTGACCTTCCTGCATGAGACAACAACCGAGACCGCTCTGGCTGGCGTCGCTCTGGATTGCGATTGGCTTAGTTACATCATAGTAGCGCAGGGACGGGCATGGCTGTCGCCAGCGCCTTAAGCTCATGAACCGCCGCCTCGTGCTTAGGCAGCCAAGTGCCAGGGGTGTGTCCTTGTCCAACAGGCGTCGCAACGGCTCGCAGACAGTAGATAGATGAGGCATGAACTTGGCTAAATAGTTAGCGAAGCCAATGAGACGCTGCACGCCCTTGAGCATCTGTTGGGTTCGGCATGGTCAATAATGGCTCTCACCTTCTCTGGATCGGGCTTCAGTCCAGCAGATGAGAGAATGTGGCCATGAAACTGCACCCTCAGCCACCTTGAAACTGCAACTTCTTCAGGCCGAGGCGAAGCTTGACCTCGCGGCAGCGTTCCATCAACGCCGCAAGCTTGACGTCGTGGTCGTCCCCAGCCTCCTTGTCTGCTGTCCCCCGCAGCCGACACGACCAGGATATCGTCTGCAATGGGCTCAACGCCCTTCAGACCGGCGAGGAGCTCGGTGCTGCTTGCGCTGATATACCTCGGATGCCACCGATACTCCAAATGGTTAGCTTGAGCCACCGCTTCCTCCCCCCAGGGGGGTCCAGAACGTGGTCATGAGGCTACTCTCATAGTCCAGTTTGCATTGCAGGAATGCATCACCGAGCGTCCACTAACGTGAAGACTCTGGCCTTGGGCAATTTATACAAAATGTCCTCCAAGGTAGGCATGATGTAGTGAGAGCGCTTTAGGGCTTTTGTTTCAATGGTTTAGGGTCAATGCATATTCTCAGCTTCTCCGGTTTTTTAACAATCACCATGTTGCTGATCTCAATCTGTAGGATCTTGCTGACAGGCGCAAGGTGGCCGTCAGCCTCGTACTTGTCAGCTGGGCTTTGACTGCTGCTTTCATTGCGATTGGGACATTGCGAGGGGCACTCTGTACTGCAGCAACACTAGGATCAAGGTCAAAATGGACCTCCCCAGGCACGGATTCCACAGGGGGAGTTGAACACGTCACTGTATCTGTTGATAAGCTGTTCTTTAGTTAGGGCTCCCTGGTTGTGGTGTGTTCCATTTTGAGCACACATCCTCTGGAATTGTGAAATGCATGAGCCTCTAAGCGTTCACAGGTGGAGCCTGACAGAAGAGGATGTTGGCTGGTCCTCACTATTTCGAATGAGAGCTTGTGTGTTTGGCCTCTGTGTTTGGCCTCTCACAGTACAGTCAGTCTCAAAGGTGCCCATAGAGCTCAGTGTTTCCCCCGAATACAGCTTCAGTCTGGTGTCACTCGGGCGGAGAGGTGTGTTTGGGGCCAGCCTTTTCTTGTCTTGAAAGCCCATTACATTGCAGGTGGCTCCAGAGTCCAGCTGACATTGTTGTGGCTTGTCGTGGAGTTTCAGAGTCACAAACCACTTCTTTCCTTTGGTGTGCACTGCGCCGATTGACTCAAACATGTACAGATCATCTGCATCATTACTATGCTCTGGGGGTTCTTCTGTGTATTCCACACAGTTTACCTTGCCCTCAGCATGCCCCTTTTTGCTCTTTAAGCACACTTTAGAAAAGTGATTAAGTGTCCCACATGACCTACATTGTTTCCCGAAGGCCGGGCAATGCTCTCTGCCCCTTGAATGCGAGCTGCCACAATATTTGCAATTCCCTGCATCTCCTGCTGTTCTGGGTGGATTGCTCTGTTTCCATTGGTTTTGTCTGGGTTGCCTAGCAACGGCATGCACTGCCTCCGGCTGCGGTGTTGTTGCAAACTCCATTGCTCTCATACGGATGTCAGTTTGCTCTGCTGCGCGACACATGTCAATAGCTGTGACCATGTTCAAATCCTTCTCTCTCAACAGCCTGCGCCTAACGGCCTCGCTTGCAACTCCCAGGACTATCTTATCACGGATCATTTCATCTTTCAACTGTCCATACTCACAGGTTGCTGCCCTCTCTCTCAGTCTCGTCACAAAGGTATCAAACGATTCTCCTTCCTCCTGCTTGCAACTCCCGAAAATGTACCTCTCGTATATTGTGTTTTTTGCTGGCTTGAAGTATTTCCCCAACTCTCTCAGTATGGCGTCAGGATCCCCTTGATCATCTTCTGAGAGGTTCAGATTGTGGCGGTAAATATGCCTGCATTCACTTTCCATCACACTTCTTAGAGTAGCCGCTTGTATTTTCTTGTCCTTGCCAAGTATGCCCGTGACGAGGACGTAGTCTTCATATT
>JAJHIY020000452.1:7500-40000 GCA_022114975.2 Lampris megalopsis
GACAGTACAACAATTCGCTACACGCTTGAGACGTGCGGCAAAAGACTGCGGTTTTGGTGGAGACACAGACGATCAGACTAGAGACGCAATTGTAAGCAAATGCACGTCAAGTTATGTTCGCCGTAGACTCCTCGAGGAGCGTGGTTTGGTGCTTGCTCGCGCTCTCGAGTTGGCGGCACAGTGTGAACAAATTGAAGAACAAATGGCGGAGATGTCTGTGAGGGAGGGGAAAGCAGAGGCGACTGTGAGTCGTGTCTCACAGAAAGGAGGGAAATGTCAGAAAAGAGGACAAGGGAGACCGGGCGCGGATAGAGGAAAAACGGACAAAATGGACAAAACGTGTTTTAGATGTGGACATTCAGACCACTTTGGGAAAGACCCCAATTGTCCCGCGCGCGGCCAAACGTGTCGCAAATGCAATGGTAGAGACCATTTCGCAAAGCAATGCAAAACAAAAGGTGCAACAGGAAAGGAAAAAGTGCATAAAATAGAGATAGAAGAACATGATTATGCCTTTGTATTGAGTGATACAAACAAGTCAGATAGGCTCAACATAAATGTGGGAGGAGTTAGCTTGAAGATGCTTGTCGACTCCGGGGCTACTTGCAATGTGATAGACGAAAAGACCTGGGAGGGTTTAAAGTCAGAGAAAATTAGGTGCCACTCATATGTCCCAAAGCCGGAAAGGAAACTATTTTCCTATTCATCTAACCAACCTCTACCCATTAAAGGGGCGTTCACATGCAAAGTAAAAATAGGAGAACGCTGTGAACAAGCAGAATTCATAGTAATCAGAGGTGATGGAGAACCACTACTAGGAAAAGAGTTGGCCATGAAACTAGGTGTACTGAAAATAGGTGCCAACATATCAGCCGTCAGAGACATGACCCGATCACTTCAGCAGCAGTACCCGACTGTATTTCAGGGGGTAGGGAAGCTGAAAACAAAACAGATAAAGCTACACATAGACCCAGAGGTGACACCAGTAGCACAGCCACTCAGGCGTATACCCTTCAACTTACGGGCGCCTGTGGAGGCCAAGATAAAAGACACTCCGTTTGAATTCGGTCCAGAACAGAAACAAGCGTTTGAGGCGCTGAAAGAGGGCTTAGCCAAAGCAGGGACACTAGCCTACTTTAACAAAGATGCACCGACCAAAATCATTGCAGATGCTAGTCCAGTGGGATTAGGAGCAGTGTTAGTACAGACCCAGAATGGAGAAAATGTTCCCATTTGCTATGTCAGTCGTGGTCTAACCGACTGTGAACGCAGGTATTCTCAGACAGAGAAAGAGGCCTTAGGTCTGGTATGGGCGTGTGAAAGGTTACACCCATACATCTATGGTAGACGATTTGACTTGGTTACAGACCACAAACCTCTTGAATCTATCTACAGCCCACGCTCGAAACCATGCGCTCGTATAGAGCGATGGGTCCTAAGGTTACAGCCTTATGATTTTAAAGTAGTACATATCTCGGGCAAAAAGAACATAGCAGACCCACTATCACGTCTGCTGGGGAACAGCGCACTGAAACAGAAACATGCACACGGATCCGACGAGTACGTGAGATTCGTTGCAGTGAGTGCCACACCCAGAGCACTGACAACCCGCGAGGTGGAGGAGGCATCAGCCCACGACGAGGAGCTGATCGAGGTGCGTAAAGCTATTGAGAGTGGACACTTTGAGAAGTGTGCAGCATATGCTGCGGTGGCTAGTGAGTTATGTGTAATAGGACAGTTGGTTCTACGTGGAACGCGTATTGTGCTGCCACAAGTACTGCGGGCACGCGCTCTCTCACTAGCACACGAAGGACACTTAGGAATTGTCGGAACTAAACAGCACCTCAGGAGCAAAGTCTGGTGGCCAACAATGGACAGAGCAGCCGAGAGACATCGTAGGTCATGCCACGGATGCCAAGTTGTTGCTCTGCCAGACGCACCGGAACCGTTAAGACCAACAGAGTTACCAGAGGGGCCCTGGCAAGATATTGCCATTGACTTACTCGGACCCCTGCCGACAGGTGACTCGATTCTAGTTGTAGTTGATTACTACAGCCGCTACTATGAGTATGACGTGTTAAAGTCCACAACCACGTCAACAGTGATAGACAGTCTAGAGACAATCTTCAGTCGACATGGACTTCCCGTCACACTGAGGTCGGACCAGGGTCCTCAGTTCAAATCAGAGGAGTTCAGTGAGTACTGTGACACCAACGGAATCAAGCATGTGAAAACAACGCCACGATGGGCGCAGGCGAACGGCGAGGTAGAACGTCAAAACGCCTCGCTGATGAAGAGGATTCGCATCGCTGTTTCAGATGGACTCAATTGGAAGCGAGAACTCAGAAAGTATGTGACAGTATACCGGAGCATCGATCACGCGACCACAGGGAAGAGTCCCGCGGAGTTGCTCTTCAAAAGAAAGGCGAGGGGGAAGCTGCCAAGCATCACAGCAGCACACGCTGATCTGGAGGTAAGAGACAGAGATGCAGAGCAGAAGCATCACAGGATGCCGAGGACTGCACATCAAACAGAGAGACACTGGGTGCTCAAAACGCAGAGCGGAGCAACACCAGCAATGACGCCCCGGGGGCAGACAGGCCTCCGAGAGAGAGACGCTTGCCATCGAGGCTGGCAGATTATGATTTGACATAGACTGGAGAAATGTAAAAAAAAAAAACTGTTGGGTCAAGTTCAGTGACGATTGTTGTTTGATGATGCAAATGTGAAATTAACATGTTAAAAGGTCTTATATGTTTACAGACTGTTCATAAGTGAATATGTGTTAATGGAGAATTAATACATGGTTCTAATTAAGGTGAAAGCATACATAATATGTGGTATGTGTTTTGGTTAGGAAAGTTTTGATACTGTCATTATATGGGTTCATATTTTTGAATTGAAAATAACCTGAAGTTTATTTCCCAGAAAAGGAGGGATGTCATGTACCGGTTTGGCATGTAAGGGCACCCGTATGTATGTGACGTCACCTGTTGATGTGGGGGAGAAGCGCGAGGAATATTGTTCGGGCAGTCTTGCAATACGGTGGAATAAAGCAAGCCACGTTAGGCATTGTGTAATAACGGTGTGCCTAATCATTTATAATTAATGACACCTAAATAAGCATATAGGTGGGAATAACGGATCAGAACATGACCTTTCACAAAGTACTGCCCTAGAACGGTGCTTGTCCAATCCTACCTTAGCAACGGTCCGTCAAGCTTTCAAACACACAACAAAATGCTGAAACGGTGTGCATATGGGATCAGAAAAATCGGATACTAGATATCTGAAAAGTTTGGAGGGGATGTAATTTTCTTTCCCTTCCCGAAACCCAGAACGCAAGAAGCGCAATGTCGGCAATAGATTTCGCAGTATAGCAGACCCCATGGCCAGCTTAATCCATCCAAAATCAACAAAAATACCTCTCTGCTCCAAGCTAAGCTTGCTACTAGCTATTATTGATAGCTAATATAGCTAACGTATTATTACTGTTACTTTTACCCACACAATGCGCTGATTTCTTCCTTCGTGTTTTGGTGTTTTCCGGCTACTTCCTGGAAAGTTCTGAAATGCTTGACGGGCATAGCAACAGTAACTAAGGGGGACGGGACTTTGCGAAAGGTCAATCGCAGGTGAGGGTTATCGGAGGAAAGGAAAATACCACACAGGAAACAGATATACACCCCCCCCCAAAAAAAACCCAACAACACACAAATGGCATTTTGGCAACTGCAAACAATTCACCTATCAACATTTTGTCTGAGACCATGTTGAAAATGTGAGATTTCTCTATTGATCATTCTGTGCATTTCATACCGTAAAACATCTTCACTGGGAAACGTTAGTACAGTTCAGTTTATTTGGCACAGTTCAGTTGAGTTTGCTGTCATGCAAACTGGACGTAAAGACAGGATGTTGTGTTGCTGTAAAGCCCCTTGAGGCAAATTTGTGATATTGGGCTATACACATAACATTGACTTGGCTTGACTTGATATTGTATTGTGTTAGCTATGAGAAGCACACAAGTACGTTAGAGTTTGGGCAATTAATTTATTTAAATGGAAATATAGTATTGTGGGAGTGCAGGAATGAGGCGACGGAGAGATAGAGTCGAGTTAATTCCATTTACTCGCCACACAAAACAACACCGATACAGCACAATCTCTCCTGGCAACCAGCTAACTGCTAGGCTGCTTCAAACACGGCTCACCCCGGAAACTCTGAGCAGTGCCTACGTCAGTACTCTGAATGTCTGCCTTAAAGGAGCAGCAGCCCCTGGTGAAGCTAGCCTGAATTGTGTATCACCACAGTATATCGTTTTGCAATTGTAACCAGGTTAAAATTAATGTTTTTATTTTATTTTGTTTGAGTATGAAATATCACCAAATCCTGTCTGTGTGCTGTTATTTGTGTTTACTACATTTTATTTTATGTCATTATTTACTTTTATGTATGTTTTACAACGACCGTCATATACGTGTACTGTCTCTTTAAGAGAGAGGTCTTGTGGGTACACGGAAGAGGGAACGCGGGAGAGGCCATTTTTGTTTTGTGGGAGGGGTCTCAAGCAGCGATCGAGCCGAGCCACGCGTGTTTCTTACGGTAGGACAGTTTTGCTGGTTGAGGAGAACGTAACCTTGAGTATCCCTGTAAGAAGATACTGCAAGCTGTGGGATAAAATACTTGTTTATCCTTTCTTACATCGGAGTCCCGTGGACGGTTTCTCCTTCCAACGCACACGAGTGAAGTCCGGGCAGTGGTTGAACTTCGACCCCCACGTCCGTAAGAAACACCGCTCCCGCTGGAGGACTGGACGTTTGTCGAAGGGTTTGAAACCAAAATAAATGGCAAGGTGGGCCAAATAGAGTCCTGTGTGTCCCCCCTCCTTCCTTGATCATGATGATGATGATGATGATGATGATGATGATGATGAGAGACTGAGGGCCCCCCACAACACCTGGGGCCCCACCCAACTAGAACACAACGCAGAGCTAATGATGAGAGTGACGGGCGTGCAGCAGGCTGACCAGCATAGAACAGCACAGGACTGCCCCCGTTACACAATGCATCATATTTAAATGCCCTCTCTGAAATGTAGAATGTCCCCTGTAATCCCATATGTCATACATCCTGTGGTTAAAGGGAATTGTTGCTGGTTTTCAACTTATCTCCATTTCTGGATGTTTAGAAAAGCGTTATATAAATGTACTGATCATTATTATTAATCGTCGCGGTGGCATCTCTGTACCGTAATACTTGCCTCTGTTGTAGTGCCGTTAGGGGTGGGTGAAAATGAACGAAGGAATCGGTTTGAACGACTCTTTTTAGTGTCTGGTATGTACCGGGTCTGCCTGTCAAACGTTCCGAGCGCTCATGAATCCCCCGGATATTCGCGTTCATACTGACCACGCCCACTCGCTGTTATTGGGTATCGCCACGCTGCTTGCTACGGTGGGGCTGTCGCTCAAAGCACAGGAAGCAGCACAACCAATGAATGAGCGGGAATTATTGTCTCGAGTCGAGACAGCCTGACAGCCCACTGCTTACTGAACGACGTCAAATGAACCGTTCTCTCGTGCTGGGACGTGTGAGTGAACGAGAAGCGTTTGAATGGGTCTCGGGTTGAGACAGACGGCCGGTTAAACGGGAAGAACTGCTCTCGAATTAGGGCGGCTGCTACTTGCCCCTCAGAGGGGACGACAGCTCGATGACGACAACGACGACAACAACAACAACAAATCTTACTTTATTCAGACACGAAGGTAGGTCCATGTTAAAGACAACAACAAAGAAATACAACACATGACAAGAACACAAAAATGTAGCTTAAAAACAGCAGCTCACAAGTCCGCAATGATTAAAAGCTATACTTTTGGTCAGTGACATTTCTGTAACAAAGCGTTGAGTTTATATCGCCTACCTACATACAAGTGGGACGTTGAATCAATGCATTAAAATGAAAATTGTATTTTTATTACTGTAAACTTATACGTGATGACTGGCGGTAATGCAAGGAAGAGACGTTTTTCGGGGCGGGCAGCACTAGCCGTCTAACGCGCATACTGACGCCATATTGTGCAGCTCGAAGGAACCGATTGTTTTTTTGTGTGTGCTCCGTCCATTACTAATTGCCGTTGCCCGCCATAGCAAACTGTTGTGTTGCTGTAAAGCCCCTTGAGGCATATTTGTAATTTGTGATATTGGGCAACACAAATAACATTGACTTGACTTACTTCCATTGACATAAGTGGATGGTGGAAGAATTGGCCACTGGTATAGCTGCCTTCTTTTAACACACCGACCTGTTCCATTTATGCAGTTTTATTGTGTTTACTCTGTGTATTGTCTAGGGATTGTTTTTTTTTTTTACCTATTTGTCTTTGTCTGTTATGGACCCTGAGTCTGCAATAAAGTTTTGAATTGAATTGAATTACAGGGCAGGTTGGATGAGATATCCGTTTTCTAATCTCCGCCATTGAGACGCTCGCACAATGCATTCTGGTACATGTAGGCCATGTAGCAAAACTCTTGGTCAAAGAATGTTGTCAAAATAATGAATCACACCAAATTAGTTTTAGTTAAAAAAAAACACTAGATAGACCATCAGCACTTACTGGCCATGTGGTGTATAAACGATGAGATGTCCTTTGAGAAGCACTTTTGTTGTAATGGCGGATAGAAGACACAAACAGATTGAACAACTCCGAGAGCATTGACAAACACGGGGCGAGAGAGGTCGAGAGAGAAACAGATAAGAGAGACAAAAGAGACGGAGGCCGAGGACTCCGGAGGAATAAGATCGAACCTGAGAGAAGGAGGGAGGTTTAATTCACCTTCTCTCCATTTCTGTCTGTCGAGGTGTGGATAAAATGCAGCGCGGAGGAGTGAGAGAGAAGCAGACAGGGTTAGAGAGAGATGGAAGAAGAGAGACTGGCATGGTTTGGGTCTTGAGAACGAGGGGCAGAGGTAGAACGATAGCAAGACAGAGCGATAGAAGCACAGAGAGACACACACACACCGACAAGATAGAGACAGAGGGGGGGAGGTCTAACTTCTTTTCTCCGTTCGTGTCTCCGTTGGTTAATGAAATGGAGCCGAGAAAGGGGAGCGTGGGAGGAAAGCAGATTGTTAATTAAACGTCGGGATGGCAGCGTTTGCCATCCCGAAACAGAATGAATTTAATCTTGAAACAGAACGGAGTTAATTACCGACAGTAAGGGTGTCATTTGGAGGAGCACTGGACGCATTTTACATCAAATTTACGATCACAGCTCACACAGCCTGCATCGCATTTTACCAGTCACAGGGTTGGGGGGGGCGGGGCGGAGAGAAACACCTGCACACTCGTGCATGTTTACACACGCACGCACACACGCACGCGCAATCTCTCTCTGGCAGCTGGCAGACAAGTGTACAGTATGCTTCCATACTGAGACACTCGTATGTGGACAACACACACACACACACACACTCAGGCAGCTGGCAGACAAGTTTACAGTATGCTTCCATGCCGAGACACTCATATGTGGGCAACAACCACAACACACACACATACATGCACGCACACACACTCATTTGGATTCCGTCACATTCCATGATGCAGCAGTAATCAGATTATAAACTGGGAGCTGAATGTTTAGTCACCAAGCCGTTGTTAAGCCCATAATTCAATTAGCTCATTGTACATTCATGTATTGGAATTGCTGAATGGTGCAACAGAGTGGCTATTGCTCTGTTGAAAATGACTGAGACCCTCCTTTTCTCCTTTTCTATCATCTTTTTAAATGAGGGATTTATGGGTAATTCAGTGAGACTACATTAGGATAGAGTGTAGTAAAATGTCCGTCTTGTATCCAATGGTAATGGACTGTATTTTAACAGTGCTTTTTCTGGCCGCAACAGCCAATCAAAGCGCTCAAGTAATATGCTCAACATCAGAGATGTGTCTAAACCAGTGTTTCCCAACCCAGTCCTCAAGGAACCCCTATCCTGCAGATTTTCTTTGCAAACCTGAATAGGTACCTGTTTGTAGTTATTCAACCAATCAGCAACTAATTATGTCAGATTTTGCACACCTTGCATAATTAAGTGCTATGAGATGATTGGTTGAGTAAGTACAAGCAGGGCTACCTATGCAAGGTTACAATGAAAATCTGTAGGATAGGGGTTCCTTGAGGACTGGGTTGGGAAACACTGGTCTAAACAATGTCAGTCAATATTTTTCATTATAAACTGCATAACTTGCATTCACATTCAAAAAGGTCTTTCAATATTTTCAGATCCCCATACCAGATTTTGGTTTTCAATTTCCCTTCTCTCTCTCTTTCTCTCTCTCTTTCTCTCGCTCTCTCATCTTTCCCATCTGTCTTTGTCGCTCACTGAGTATCTTCTCTCTGGGATGCTGTGACGTGTGAGGATTTCCAGTTAAAACAATCCTTTCTAAGCCATTTTTCAGAGAAAGGCTGCTTTCAAGTAGAAATTCAGTGAGCAATGAAGTGGATGTTTTTCCCTGACCTAAACTCTCAGACTACTACTGATCAATGCACTTCTAACTGACTAATTCACTGTCACATATCACGGCTGTGTTATCATCACTTTTTTTTTTTTTACCCCTGTTTTTCTCCCCTATTGTACTTGGCCAATTACCCCACTCTTCCGAGCCGTCCCGGTCGCCGCTCCACCTCCTCTGCCGATCTAGCGAGGGCTACAAACTACCACATGCCTCCTCCGATACATTTGGAGTTGCCAGCCGCTTCTTTCCACCTAACAGTGAGGAGTTTCGCCAGCGAGACGTAGCGCATGGGAGAATCATGCTATTCCCCCCATTTCCCCCTCCCCCCGAACAGGTGCCCCGACCAACCAGAGGAGGCGCTAGTGCAGCACCCAGGACACATACCCACATCCGGCTTCCCACCCGCAGACACAGCCAATTGTGTCTGTAGGGATGCCGACCAAGTCAGAAGTAACACGGGATTCGAACCGGCAATCCTCATATTGGTAGGCAACGGAATAGACCGCTACGCTACCCGAACTAGGGATGCCCCCCGAAACCCGGTTCTAAACGGGAACCGGTTCTAAATTAGTAAAAACCGGAGCATTTTTAAGATCCGACGTTTTCGGTTCTGCTATCGGTAGTCGGTAGGTACTCGAGAAATCATGGAGTGAGATTTATATTGTGGCAAATGTGTTTTTCGAGGAATTTAAACGTCGCGAACATAATCTTGTTTGCCGTTTTCTCCATCTCTCTGTCTCTCTCTCTTACTGCGCGAGGGGCGGGGCTGTGCTGTGCTCCACACACTCGCTCACACACGCACAGACAGCTCTGCTCAAGTGCTCATCATGGCGGAGAGAACTAAACGTTCAAAAGTTTGGGTATATTTTTCAAAAGTCGATGACAACAACGCTCGTTGCCACAAGTGCAACAAATCATTTGCCAGTAAGGGTGGCAATACAAGCAATCTGTCCAAACATCTTTTGTCGAAACATGGTATTAATCTGCAGAAATGCGGCGTTTTCCACTGCTTTGCTCGTAGTGTTCCATCCACATCCACTGCAGGTAAGCCGTATGAGCCATAGATACGGAGTTAGCTAGGCTAATAACGAATTATTACGAATAGGCCAATAAATAAAATATAATTGCTTAGCTAATCGTTTAGCTACAAATATATAAGCCATAGATACGGAGTTAGCTAGGCTAATAGCCGGGGACACTATAAGTCAGGAGAGATCACGACTCCTGCCGGAGAAGGCAGATATGTTGATTTTTCTGCAGAAGAACTGTTAGGATAATGTTCTAGGTTCTTGTTTGTTTGAACTTCCGTTAGCCTTTTGCTGTAAAAAATTATTTTTAATATATATATATTTTTTTCTTTATCTTTATCTACTTTTATTTTTTATCTTATTTGTTGTTGTTGAATGTTGATTATAAAGTCTATAATTCAGACGCATTTAAAACATTGCTGCTGCTGTTGCTGCTGAATAAATAATATTTGTTTATATTTATATAAAGTTATATAATAGAATAATAAAGCAATGTCGATTCTGTTCTTAATTAAGTGTCTTTTTTTCTTGCATAATAATCAAAAAGAACCGATAAAAGTATCGATAAAGTACCGAATCGATAAGCAGTACCGATAAGAGTAGTAGTATCGATAAAATCCTAACGATACCCATCCCTAACCCGAACGCAGCATTTTAGGTGATTAAGTCTTTTGGGGGAAGCTGGAAATTTGGCTGTAATGCAGGCAGTTGGGTGTGTGCACATTTGAGTGTGTCAGAAAGACAGGGAGCGACAGAGTGAGAGAGACAGTGTGAGAGTCAGTGAGAGAGTGAGAGACAGAGACAATGTGAGTCAGAGAGAGAGAGGTAGAGTGAGAGAGACAATGTGAGTGTAAGAGAGAGAGAGACAGAGTGAGAGTGAGGGAGAGACTGTGAGAGAGTGAGTGTGAGAGAGTCAGTGAGAGCGAGACAGTGTGAGAGAGTTAGAGTGAGAGAGACAGCGAGAGAGAGTGAGAGTCACTAGGAGGGTTTCCATTAACTTGCTTAATGCGCAATTCGAAACTGCGAGCTAAAAAATGTGTAATGGAAACGCGTGAATTTCGGGGGAAAAAACATCCTCAAACTATTGCAAAAAAGTTTATACACTCACATGAGGTGGTTTTCCAGACGATTCGACAAAGCAATTTTTTTTGCAAAATTGAAAGTTATGGTAGCCAGCTTATAAAGAGCGATGGCTGTGCATTTCTCGGTTGGAACTGGCTCCCTCAGGCATGATAAGACAGGCGCTCAATATTTATTAGTTAGTGACGACACAGAGGTGATCATTAGTCAAGACGAGGTCCGATGCAACTAAAAACAGAAATTTGTTAAAGGAGGCTTTCTTGAAAAACACAGATCTGGGGATGCAGTGTAAAAGGAGGTTTTATAAAAACGTCCCAGGATTTGAAATTCAAGAAAATGCCAGGAACTTACACACTCGTTAGTTGATATTGAGTGTGTCTCACCCCTCTATCTGGCTCGTTCTCGAAAGACTCTGCTACACGGGGACAGTTAATGATGACGGCAGCAAGGCCATAAAACAACAGATGATTTAATCAGTTTGATACACCACCAAGGACAGAGAGCAAGCGAGAAAGAGAAGAGGAAGAGATTTGTGTATGAGTGTTCTTGTGTGTGTGTGTGTTTGTGTGTGTGTGTGTGAGATGCTAGCTGCAGACAGAGAAGTCACTTTAGTCTGCATATGCATGGGAGCACTCATGTACAGCGTTTTTTGTCACTTTTGTGATTATCCTTGAGAGGTTATTAATTTGAGGATAATGAATCTTTATTTCAGCACTGCTGGTGTGTGTGTGTGTGTGTGTGTTGGATGTGATATAGTAAAAGCGACAGACTGTACAGATGTTCAATAAATGGGCTGGAACCGGCGGTTAGGAGAGCGGACATCATTCACACAAATGCATGAATGTAGGCAAGCACAAACATGCACGTACACACACGCACATGCTCACAAACGCACACACACATACATACACAACTTAGATAAATGAGCTTACTCAGAAATGTACACAAGACACATACACAAAGGCACATAAAGAGTTACATATACTTTTCACCACTGAAGCACATAACTGATGAAAATGAATAATAACATAATGTTTACACATGGACAGTGACACATCCGCTCATACACACATGTACATGCTTTCAGATGTATACTTTCACACCGTGAGCTGTGCTTATTATGATTAAGTGCACTTCATTAACATCCCTGTTATAAGTGAAGTGTGTATTGGTCTGTACAGCTTTGTGTGCGTGTGTGAACAGTGAAGGTAATATTAATCCTTCTTTTCAGCAAGCCTTCGTGACACAACCCACGGCTGCTATTGTTACATTGTTAGGGAAAGGATTGTGGTAGTGAGTCTACTCTCATGTACTCACGCTAACACAATAAACACTGGCACAAGCACAGATTAGCCACATACAATAAAGTTTTTCATGTTTGCAGGGCTTGCTAAATGTGGCATGTTGCGAGCGTATGCATTTAAAACTGATTAAACATGAGCCAACGTGCATGTGCATTAAACGGTTTTAACACACACCCTCCAGCCAATCAGAAACCAGTATTCTCTGTGACTGTTATATCCTGTATTCGCTTCTTCTTTACTTTACTTCCTTTCTTGCCCTGTAAATGCAATCTGCCCCAATTTTACTAGCTAGCTCCCCCTTTCTGGCACCCACCACCCTCCCTCTCTCTCTCTCTCTCTCTCTCTCTCTCTCTCTCTCTCTTTCTTTTTCTATCGCTTGCACTCCTACTCTGTTGATAACACTCCCTACCCCCGTGTACACTTTCTGTGTCTTGACAGTAATCAGACATCCAATTAACGCTAGCCCTATCCTCTCTCTCTTGCTCTCTCTCTCTCTCTCTCTCTCTCTCTCTCCATCCATCACTGTCACTCTCATGCAGACATGGAGTTCGCTATACTTTGTTGGCATGAATTGAAACTAACATAGTAGGGATTTCCTACATATTAAAAGTTAAAAGAACAAAACTCGGATAACAGTAGATTTTCTTGTCTGTATCTCTTCCTCCCTCCCTCCCTCTCAGGTGGTGTGTGTATCGCCCAGTCTCTCAAGATCCCTAGAGAGCCTAAGCCGGGGGAGTTTGATAAGATCATCAGGCGCCTGCTGGAGACCTCTAATGCCAGGGCCATCATCATGTTTGCTAATGAGGACGACATACGGTAAATGCTGTGCGCTATACAAGTTCACCTCCGCCATTATTGTACATTTCTTCTATTATTGTCCTTTGTATGCATGTATGGTTTGTGTCTATCTGTCTATCTATCTATCTATCTATCTATCTATCTATCTATCTATCTATCTATCTATCTATCTATCTATCTATCTATCTATCTATCTATCTATCTATCTATCCATCCATCCCACTTAACTACTAACTTACTTATGTACCAGCCTATAATATGTTCCATCCAAACTGTCTATCTCCATACTCACCCATCTGTTTACCTACTGCCTCACTGGTCAATTGAATTTCCTTAGTACCTAGGATCCACCAGCACACCATGTCCTATCACCATATCTCACTACTTACCAACACAACTTTGAGTAACTTTTTTTTTGAGTAACTGAGCTTTGAGTATAGTTTGATTGCCTTTGGTGTGCTATGATCTCGCTTTCTCTCTCTCTCTCTACCAGGCGCATACTGGATGCAGCAAAAAGGAACAATCAGACTGGACACTTCCTGTGGGTGGGATCAGATAGCTGGGGAGCCAAAATCTCACCTGTGATTGGCCAGGAGAGGGTGGCAGAGGGAGCCATCACTATCCTGCCCAAACGAGCGTCTGTGGATGGTAAGAGTGTGTGTGTGTGTGTGTGTGTGTGTGTGTGTGTGTGTGTGTGTGTGTGTGTGTGCGTGCGTGCGTGCGTGCGTGCGTGCGTGCGTGCGTGTGTGTCAGGGGTCTGAGAGATTGCGGAGAAAAAGAGGAAGAACAGCGACAGAGAGTGAAAAACACCCACGTTCCTTCGCTCTCAATCTCAGCAGGCAACAAGTTTTTTGTCATCAGGGCCAGGGAGGACATCCTTATTTGCTCCCTGTCAGAGTTCCCTATTAGATAATTTACTCCTGGAGGGAAACACGGACAAGATATAAGCTGAGAGAGAGATGGAGACCATGTTCAAGTTTAAATTAATCAAAGTATGCATCAGTTAGTCTATATGAGAGTACTTGCCAGGGGTCTTAACATTTTATAGAGGGGTCATGAGTAAGAGAAAACCTGGGGCCATATTTTAGAAACTTCCTTTCTTAAGTTAAGATAGGAAGAGCCCAAGATAGGATTTTTCCCAATTTGGTATTACAGAAGCAAATCCAAATTTAAGGAATCCCATTTTATCTTACTTCATCCTATCTTATCTCACTCAGGTTAGGAAATCTGAAATACTCAATCCAACATCGTTTATCAACTCTTGTCCGTTACCTAGCAACCGTGCTACTTTTTCCATGTCGCCAAGCTAAAGAACATTGTAACTGTTGTTTTTTTTTCCTTGAAAAACTGTATGTAATGAGCAGCCAAATTGCTAATTGCTGTTGCCACCTTGGTCAGTTTGCGTGACATTTTTTACTATGTCACCCACTTCAATTTGAAAAGCTCCTTTTGCAAAAAAAAAAAAGAAAAGTGCATTTGTCCGTTGCATCACAATCAGGGGAGCCCCATGTTGCTGGGTCAGCTTTTCTAAAGCTGCTCATAGTGGCTCAGCTAACTGCAGGATCGCGGCCCAGGGTAGCCTGTATCTGCTAACGAGAGTTTTGTCATCAACCCGCAACACATCATTAGGGTCTGCTGTAAGCCTCTCAGTGAATAAGTTCCACCTGCTGACATTTAGTTGGTTGTGTAAAAGCAATAAAATAGCAGCCATATGGATTAAACAAGTTGGCTAATACTACCTGGTGGAAAAGTGAAAGTTGGGACAGTTTAACGGTTATCCTAAAATTAGGAGAGTTTATTTAAGATTTTGTGAATTTAGGATGCTTGTGTAATACACTTTTCCCATCTTAAGTTAGGACAGGAACATTGACTTAGGAACTGTTCATCTGTAATGGCTTTTTCTGTAAATCAAGTCCTAACCCTAATTACATAGGTTTAGATAGGTTCTGCAAGTTAGGAAGTTTCTGGAGTACGGCCCCTGAAGAGCATTTATCAAGACGAGCATGAATACACAGTAACAAACAGCTTAATTGAATATCTTTCTGCAAAACATACACACAATAAATTAAAGAAAGAAGCACCGCTTTCCCTAATCCTGCTGCCATAGCTGATATTGAAATGACTGAGTTCTTCATCTGGTTGGACTTTAAAGCTGCAATCCTTAAGACTGTTGTTTTTGTTTAACTTACTGAAACCTAAGGATGCTGTGGTAATTACAGTGGTGTTTGAGCAAAATTCCTCCCAGACATCCATTTGAAATGAAAAAGAGTCACCATTGCAGTAATGTCAACACTGTCTCTACGGCTAAACAAACAAAACTCAGATAACAGAACCTGAGTTTTGCTAGAAATGTTGTACTATCTGTTGGTAATGCTCATTTATGAGCCTGTTCTGCCATATCTGATTGTTTCCTATTCAAACTCTCCACTACCTTCCTTATTCTTCTGCTTTTGGCTGCTGTTGTGAAGAATTTAAATGTCTATGCGACATTTTTACAAGAAAAATCCCACTGGGCAGCAACCATTAAAATGAGCAGTTACCACATCACAATTTGGATATTAATGGATTAGTTATTGTCTTAAATAAAATAGGGATACAAAGCATTGAAATTGACATTTGTTTGCATGTAAATCTTCAGGATTTTAAGTTTAATACATATCGATCAATTTCTGATTTGATGTAGGCCTACACTTGGAGTGTCATGAGTGTATTTTTAGCATACACAGCATGGGGAATTATGTTGCGAGTGAACTGTCACTAATAGCACACACTGAGCCTCACAGACCTGCACAGGATCATTTTCCCTGACAGCAGGAGACATTTGTTAAGGCAGCCTTTGTCAGCTTTCACAGTTAGTCATGCAAGGTACAGGCAGTACAAGTCAGTCCAATAGGCCCTGAGGATTTTCTTCACGTCTTAACCCCCCCCCCCCCAGTTTGTTTCTGACGTGCTGTGTTTTCCTGTACTACTTTCCCGATGGTGCTGAAGATGACATATTATTTTATTAGTGGCGTATAAATTCTTTTTAACATCGCTCTTGTGGCATACCTTACGCCCAAAGGAATAATAAATAGCTCACTCTGTGTTCATACTGCTGGAAACCAAGTCACCGTGCAACATTTTAGCTGTTTAGAGCTAGCTGGCTTTCTTTAGTGCCAAAAGGGTTGCAATGATATTTTGCAGTGCTGATGCATGTTGAGATGATGACAGCTGATGTACGGTCCTCATCAACAACACAAAGGGGAAGCTAGGTAAATACGGTCAACATTGTCTGATGCAATTCAGGTCATAGAAAATGAGTGTACCTCCAGGTTACTCCAGTCACTTGCATGGTTAGTGTAAAAGACGAGGCGTGTTTGTGTCTCCCTCATCTCTCCTCCTTCTGAACGATCTCTCCGTCTCGCCCTGCCAGCCGCTGATGGGTGTTTCCATTCCCATGAGTGATGAAATATATTGCATCCTTTTCTCTCCCCACTTCTCTGCTTAAATACTGTAAGACAAGTTGCCAAGTGTATTGTGTAAAATTGGGACGATAAATGCCTGCGCTCTCCTACTTCTCTTTGCTTTTGTTATCAACAGGAGCTCTCAATAGCTCCACGGAAGTCACTTTTGAGTAATACCATGGTATCGAATGCAAAACTTAACTTATTTGGCAGATACTTTATTTCAAAGCCTTCTCACAGTGCCATAACTAAATGCAACTTGCATGCATTTTTAATATGGAAGGCTACACAATAAATAATGTCCCTAACCCTGGCCGTGTTAATGCCAAGTACTACGCACTGAGCTACACCGGCGCATTATACCAAATAGAGGGTTAGGTTTAGATCTGATCATATCTTCATTATTTCAGCATCACTGCTCTGGCTACAGGGGAGATGTAGAATTGATTTTTAAGATCTTACAGATTATTTTCTAAGGCTTTTTTTTGTGGGGGGGGTCTGTCCTTAGGCTGTAAGAAAGTAAATTTCATCCCCTCTTTGTGCTTCTGCTATGATCGATATTTGGGATTGTATTGGTCATCAAAAACCTTGAATTACAAATGCCAGTTTGAAAAAGCCACTTTGTAGTGACATGCATAGGGTCTTGAAAGCAAAATAAGAGACCCTTATAATTTTTTTATCTGTATAAACAGACAATTTGGGAAAGCCAGACAAGGAAATAAAGAGCTGTTGGTTTTATCCTTGGCACCAAGAAGTTGTGCCTTCACATGTGCTAGCAGACTGCTGGTATTATGTTGATAGTAGGCACCACCCTTAACTACTGCAGTCAGTGCCCTAGAGCAAGACACTGGACCACAAACTGTTCCAGGTTGCTGCATTGCAAGTGGTCTTGCACTCTCTGATTAAATATATACTGTTGTATGCAAGCTATGGGTGTGTTAATATCACAAGATGTATTCAAGCAGAAAAATCCAATTACATTGTAGAAAATGGTGTATAAAGACCCCCCCCCTGCCCCCCCCCCAAAAAAAGTTTCAAAGACTTCCTTTTCATTTAATGGCATGGAGATAACTGGCTTTCAGTTTTTATTTTGTTATTTTCTCTTCTCTCCATAGCATTTGACCGTTACTTCCGTAGCCGTTCGCTGTCCAACAATAGGAGGAATGTTTGGTTCGCTGAGTTCTGGGAGGAAAATTTCAACTGCAAGTTGGGGATGCATGGAAAAAGACCAGGAAGCCCCAAGAAATGCACAGGTAAGACTGAACACCTGGACACCAAGTCTTTGAAACTGGAACAAGAGCACTCAAGAGAGCACAAACCCCTCTGCCAAGGTTGAACAGTTCCCTCCATTAACACCCCACATCCATTCTTTCTAGGTAGTAACTGGAGAAAATATATGGTCGAGCTGGAAGTTTTGGTGTGGTAGCTACAGTGTTTTAAATGGATATTGTGAATTGTACTGAGACATCATGAGTCCTCTCCAGTCTAGAGATTACGAGCATTTTACAATTACTATCTTTGGGGATTGTTTTTGCAAAATAAAGTGAAATATCTTGAAAACTACACAGAATTTCACCACTATAATCTAATCAAAAGTTCCTCTACCTACCTATTCACAAAATTATGTGGGAATCCATCCGTCCATTTTTTAATATCTCACTGACAGTCAAACAGATATAAAGGCACTCCTAGGATTACTAAATGGTTGCTTGCAAGAGTTAAATAAATTCAGGTATATTTGATAAAAAGAATGCTTCTACATACTGCATACACTGTATTTTGGATTTTTTTATTAAAATGTTCAGGAAAAGATAAGATTGTTTTTGTTCCTTAGATGGATTGACAGGGCATCTGGGTGGCATAGCGGTCTATTATGTTGCCTACCAACACGGGGATCGCCAGTTCAGTTCAATTAAATTTATTGTCATTAAAAATAATGTGCAGGCACATGTTAGAAAATGAAATAAGGGCTGCGGCTTCGCCAAATGGTGCAGTGCCGTTCAAATCCCCTTGTTTCCTCCGGCTTGGTCGGGGGTCCCTACAGACACAATTGGCCATGTCTGTGGGTGGGAAGCCGGATGTGGGTATGTGTCCTGGTCGGTCGAGGCGCCTGTTCCGGGGGGAGGGGGAGCTGGGGGTAATAGCGTGATCCTCCCACATGCTACGTCCCCCTGGTGAAACTCTCCACTGTCAGGTGAAAAGAAGCGGCTGGCGATTCTACATGTATCTGGGGGAGGCATGTGGTAGTCTGCAGCCCTCCCCGGATCGGCAGAGAGGGTAGAGTAGCAACCGGGACAGCTCGGAAGAGTGGGGTAATTGGACAGGTACGATTAGGGAGAAAAAGGGGGGAGGGGGGAGAGAAAAAAAAGAAATGGATTGACAACCTTTCAGCAAATAACTTTTCATAGTTATGGTATTACAAGTGAAACAGAGCAACGCCGCTGATCAGACCTCTATAAAAATAAAAAAAAATTTGCACACGTGTATAGTACAGACAACGAGCCAGGCCACAGGAGTTGGGGGTATAGCATTGTGAGAAGTCCCTGAATATGTATGTGATGATGTAGCTTGGCAAATTGATAATGCACATCACAGTTCTGCTTTATTATGCCCATTAATATGTTCAGTTCAACACATGGTTATACTTTACTCCAGTGAAACATATTCTTACAGTTCCCTGCAAGCACAGTCTGTCCTGCCAGGCTGTCTCACGCAGATGTAAAATATCTTGGCAAGCGTACCACTCAACAGTTGATTTTAAGATGCTTCACTAGAGCATCTGGATCTTTAACGTTTGTCTTGGATCACAAACTCAGGGTTTAATTAGTGCATCACTGCCTTAACTAAGTACCTTTAAAGCACAGATCATGATGGTTGCAAGGCTCATCAGAGTAATACTGCTTGAAATGAGCAATTGTCTAAGAGCTCCCAACTATGAGGAGAATTGAGTAATACTTGGTTCCACTCTATACTTGAAAATATAATGTGTGAGTATGTGTGTATTTGTGTAAATGTATATGTATATGTATGCAGAAAGCAAGAAATAATCCAGTTTGACATGGAAGTGACTTTAACCATTTTACTAACTTCTGCCACACACTCTCACAACACATGTGCACACCCCAAAAAAACCCAGCAGTTGTCACCATAACCACCTACACTACCTGGTAGTGTCCAACAGCTACCATACTGTCATACTCAAAACAGTGTATTCATAATATGTACGTGTGTACACAACATTTCCCCCTACCTCCAAAGAACATGGAACTTGTGTATAACTGAATCCTTATCAGGACTGATTAATCTATTAAGTAGAATGCCCTCAAGGCCTACACATGGAACTCTTTTTCACAGGACCAGTACAAGCAGGGCGGGCCCTTGCTTGTACTGGTCGGCCCTCCTCAACCCCGAGCTGTGACCTCTCCAAAGCAGTCGGGGAGGTACCCAGAGCTGGGCCTGGAGCTTGGCCCAGCACTCAGTCTGACTTGAAGCCAGGAGGAGAATGAAGAGGCTGCAGGTCAGGTGCTGGTTGTGGTTTCTGAGGTGCCAGTGGCTGTAGGACCTGAGGAGTATGAGGGGCCCCCTCTGGCTCTATATGTGTCGACACCAGGGGAGGAGAGACTGGTGGTGGTGGCTGCTTCCTCACATGGGTTTTGCACTTCCCTCAGTCTTTTGGCATGCTAGCCAGATCTGTCACTAAGCATAAAAATTGCTTGTCCCAGCTGGTGGCCAACGGCCAACCTTGAGGGGCTGAGTCCAGTGTGATGCCATCTTGTCGGCCCGATGAGGCCTACGGGCTCGGACCCAATCACCCACCCGGCTAGCAGTGCCTTTGACCCTGTGTTTCCAATCGAAATACTGCTGCATTTGATGCTGGTGTCTGTTCATGGAGGCTTTGGCCTATGCCTGGGGGCTGCCTGCTGCAGGTGCTGCTGTGCCTTATACCTTGAGTCTGTCCAATGGCAGTTCCATTTCCCAACCCAGCATGAGGTGTGCTGGAGACACTCCAGTTGTGACTTGCTGGCTGGCCCTGTAGTACTTCAGAGTTTGGTTAAGTTCAGTCTGGAACACACACCTCTTAGCCAGGTGTGCTCGGATGCCGTTCTTCAGGCTCTGATTGAACTGCTCAATGCCTTCGTTTGCTTGTGGATTGTAGTACGCCATGTGGATGTGCTTTATCCCTCTATCCCTGGGGAACTTGGAGAAATTTGAAGAGACAAACTGGGGGCCGTTATCTGTAGTGATGGCACGAGGCATGCCCCCGACGTGCAAACAGGGCTTCCCGGATGTCTGTGATAACCTGCATTGTGACGGTCCCAGCTGGAATCACTTCGGGCCATTTCGAATGGAGGCCATACAGCACCATCCGGAAGCACTGATGATAGGGAATTCCACAGCCATGGATCTCCCCACAGATGTTGAGCTGGAGATGTTCCCATGGGCTTGACTGCCATGGGACTGGTTGCAGAGTGGTTGGTGCTGGAGGTCCGGTTTTCCTGCTGTGGAGGCATGGTGCACAGTCTGTGACAAGTGCTTTGATGTCATGGTCAATGCCTGGCCACCAGATGAGGTGTCTGCTCTGCTGTTTGAGCTTAACAATGCCCAGTTGCCTCTCATGTCCCATCGATAGCACGCGTACATGCAGGCCCCCGAGCATCCCATGTCAACACAAGAACTTTTTGTCAGAAGCTTCATGAAATGAGGTAACATGGCCAAGCAGCCATACACAAGCCTAACATCACCATGTGCAATCCTAAGCGTCGGCTGGAGTGGTGTAAAGCACACAACCATTGGACTCTGGAGCAGTGGAAACACATTCTCTGGAGTTATGAATCACGCTTCACCATCTGGCACTCTGACGGACCAATCTGGATTTGGTGGATGCCATTGTGTCAACTGTAAAGTTTGGTGAGGAGGAATAATGGCCTGGGGCTGTTTTTCAGTGAAGGGAAAACTTAATGCTACAGCGTATAATGACATTCTAGGGAATTGTTTGCTTCCAACTTTGTGGCAGCAGTTTTGGGAAGGCCCTTTCCTCTTTCAGCATTGACAATGCCCCCTTGCACAAAGTGAGGTCTACAAAGATGTGGTTTGCTGAGTTTGGTGTGGGAGAAATTGACTGGTCTGCATAGAGCCCTGAGCTCAACCCCATCCAACACCTTTGGGATGAATTAGACCTCTGACTGTGAGCCAGGCCTGCTCCCCAACATCACTGCCCGACCTCACTAATGATCTTATGGCTGAATGGGAGCGAATCCCCTCAGCCATGTTCGAAAATCTAGTGGAAAGCCTTCGCAGAAGAGTGGAGGTTGTTATAGCAGCAGGAGTTGTGTGCACATTTACAATACCTACACCTGTCGTGAGTTACAAAGAATTGCACGGCAACAACTGAGTCAGCAATACCACTGGCCATTATATGTGCGTGTGTGCGTGCGTGCGTGCGTGCGTGTCCTAACCATCAATTGCTTAACATTCTCTATCAAGTGCTGCAACATATAGCATTGTTCTGGGCTCATGAGTCTCTGTGTGTATTATGTTTGTGCATGCAGGTGTATTACTTTGGATATGTGTCTAGTGTATTCGTGTGTATATTTTGAAGTCGGTGATGCTGTTCAGACAATTAGGCTTGTAGAGGACTGTGACTCCGATTGACTATCTACCACTGGCAATGTTATTTGTGTGTGTGCGCGCGCGTGCGTGCACGTGGGGGGGCATGTTTGTATTTGTGTGCATGTTTGTATTTGTGTGTCTCTGTGTGTGAGGGCCCCTGTAGTGGTACATCAGAGTCCATTAATTCTGAGTGCCAGAGTGGTGACCCTTGCATCATCAACACAGAAGCCAACCAGCAGCCTGCTGTTCAAGGTCGCTGTGTCGACAGCGCTGATGGGGAAGAGGAAATGGGGGTGATTATTATACATGATTGGTCTGGGAGAGTTGACAAGGGAGAGAAAGCGAGAGAGAGAGAGAGAGAGAAGGAGAAAGAGAGCGAGTGAATTAGTGCAAATGAGAAAATGAACAGGGAAGAAGAATGATGGAAGTCAGGAAAATGAAAAACACGACATTGAGGGTCAGTGTGCGTAGGAGAAGGGGAAAGACCGCGAGAGATGATTGAGAATAAGAAAGGGGAAATGACACAAAAGATGGAGAAGGAAATGGAGAAGGAAAAACCACCAAGAAAAAAGAGAGAGAGCGGTGGAGGAAAGGGAGGGTGTTAGTAAAGAGAACCTTTTTGTCTCACTTCTAATCAGACCAACGCCAAAAAATCAAACAAAAATTACCAGTAATGACAATATCTTCAAACACTGGATGCAGCTCAGGGGTAGAGCTTTTGTTACAACCAAACCAAGCAAAAGCCAAGGTCATTATTACACGTTATATTGATGAACAGCTAATTCATGTATTTTTAAGTAAGATTCTGGACCCTTGAGTCTAACTCAACCCCAAGCCAATTAAATACAAGATACCGCTCCATCTCATTTGATCTGAAACCAGTAGGTCCAAAGCCATGCAGTAATCTACAGACAGATGAATCACATGCTTGAGTTCATTTAGACAGCTACCTTTTGTCGGCTGTTTCAAGCTTTTCATTTTTTGTTAGCTTGAGTTTCAGAAATGGGTGGATTGATTACTTTGCCAGATGCTCCCTTGGTGAAAAACTCCAATTCCTTGTTTCATGGCGAAGTGCGACCCTTGAAATGTGTTGGCTTAACCTTTAAGACACACAGCCTATTAATGTTTCTCATGGACACACACGCACACACACGTGCACAAGTGCACAGATGCACAAACTCGCGAGACAACTGGCTGCATATGAATCCATGCTCGTGTGAGCACACAGCCTAACTGTGGGACTTGGCTGTGGAATCTGTTGATCTGAGACTTGGAAACACGCATGGCCAGTGCCTGATTTGTAAATGAGGACATCACAGAGAGAGTGTTGTTCTGGTGAGTCAGGGGGAGAGAAAGTCACAGGACACAGCAATGTGCCTGGAGCACATTGGACAACGCGCTAGCTGTTAAAACTAAACAAAACTAAACTGACATCACAAACAAAGCATTATTGATTTACATTTATTAATCAAAGGATTCACAATAATCGCTCAAAATTAGCAGGGGGGCATGGGGGCATACGGTTTGCAGTGCTGTCTCTCTCTCTCTCTTTTGCTCTCTCGTTGACTGTCCCTTCACTTCCCTGTCATTTCCCTTCTGTCTGTGGATTGCTACAATGGGGGGAAATGGAAATAGTGATGACAGTTCTGTTTACAACTACGAAAAGCAAGCAGGCTAAGAAACCGAACTAAGTGACGTGTTCTGTCTGTCTGTCTGTCTGTCTGTCGGTCTCCTCTGCTCCGTTTCACTACTGTTGACAGCGCCATTATTGCCACACTGTTGATCCACCCAAGCAACTTGGGCCTGCTTAGAGTCTGACTGAGCTACTGGTTTGAAGAAATCCAACATATTTGATTGTCTGTCTGACATTTTACCAGCTTCCTCCTTATTGCTGGCGGTATGCTAATTCTAATCGCTGTGACATTAGCTCATGTAATGTGCACAAAACTCACGTGTTTCAGGCTTCAGCAAGTGACCTGACGTCTCTTTCACTCTCTCTTTTTTCTTAAATCAGATTTATAAAGCATTCAAAATAGGCAAACAAGACATGTACGAGTAACCTCAATGGGAAATAAAGAATGACAGAACAGATAACATTAGATATTAAACAAAATGTATTTATGGATTGTGATAGTGACAAAGGAGGTGCCGAATCCAATCAAATAGTTGCCGGTACACATTTTGGGGGTCCCGTATCTTGTTCTGGCAGGATCTGACACAAATTAAGTCCAGCACATGGCCATATGCATGCCCATACGCACACGCACACACACACACACACACACACACACACACACACACATACACACACACACACACATACACACCTTAAGTACTGATCAGTAACTTGCAACTATTGTACACATGGCCATTGTAACTCTAGTTAATGGTCACAGTAATTTGCAAATGAAACCGATTGTTGGTTTCGGTCATTATGCCACTGTATTGTTTATAAGGGTGGGGATACCTGCAGTCAGTTGAGACTGAAGAGGTCACTTAGATGAGTGATGAAATGTTTCTCTCAGTAAACGTGTCCAGATGAACTGATTCAACTTTCTGTGATTTCATTACCTGGATTATTGAGCATGCAGAGAGACACAATTTATGAAAGTTAAAATCAAGATAGTATTTATTCTGTCATGCCTGAGCTCATGTCACAAAGAGCTCATAATCTGTTGTCAAACAGACTCTCATAAGAACCATTGACCAAAATAATCATAATTATTTGCTAAATACCATCATCTTACACATAAATAAAAGTCATAAATAACATGCAATAAGAGTAGAAATAATAAAAAAGGTGAAATTTACGACATACGGTCTGTCTACATGTAATGCAAATGGGTCTTTCTTGGTACTTACTGTTATTTACCGACCAATGTATATCCAAAGGAGGATATATACCAAGTCCAGTTGCACTTGATTCAACTCCTTTGGATAACCATGACCTGGATGAATGAGAACATTCACAGACATCTTACCTACCAATGGAAGCAAAATTATGGAGATGCAGGAACAGGACTGCTTATTGTTGTGAACACGGGACAACAGCTTTAGACACTAGTTAAAATGATGTAGGGGGTGAGTACATATATCTGTATAACCGTGCGGCCATTATGGTGTTTAGTGTATCAGTAGTTCCTACCATCGTTCATGTTCACCTTTTCCATAAAGACTGACTTGAATGTCCAGTGTCATAGAGTGCAATGGATGTATTTTTTTTTTCCCCTCTCAATCATGACACTTGCTGCATTGTGGGAAGGAGCTTCTGCTTTCGCATTCAGTTAAAGCAAGCGTTATCTTACTTCACTGAGCCAAAGGCCCACATTAGCTGAAAGCCATCGATACAGCTTGGCAGTGCTTATTGGTTTTGATGGAGGAATGCTCACGCATGTGGATTGTTTGTTAAAGTGTTAACAGACAGATATCCCTTCCTGTGATAGGACAACTGTCTGGTAAAGAAAGACAGAAAACTGAAATTCAAATGACAAGAAATCCCTTTGAATTACTATACAGTTTATCATGTTCTGTGACTCCACGTAGACCTTTGCAGGTTTTCTCTCCCGCTGAATAAGTGCATCAATATTTTATCAGGTTGGCTCACTCCTCTCTTCCCTTCAAAGATACAACCCCTTTATCTCTAGCTTTTTACTTTCATTCTTTCAATGTTTCCAACCTAAGCACTCATTATTCATACATTCCCAGTGCTCTAAAGTTAATATTGTGAAGATTGTTGTATGTACACACACACACACACACACACACACACACACACACACACACACACACACACACACACACACACACATGTACACACATACAGACAGACAGACAGATATATATATATATATATATATATATATATATATATATATATATATATATATATATATATATATATATATATATACACTCACCGGCCACTTTATTAGGCACACCTGTCCAACTGCTCGTTAACGCAAATTTCTAATCAGCCAATCACATGGCAGCAACTCAATGCATTTAGGCATGTAGACATGGTCAAGACGATCTGCTGCAGTTCAAACCGAGCATCAGAATGGGGAAGAAAGGTGATTTAAGTGACTTTGAACGTGGCATGGTTGTTGGTGCCAGACGGGCTGGTCTGAGTATTTCAGAAACTGCTGATCTACTGGGATTTTCACGCACAACCATCTCTAGGGTTTACAGAGAATGGTCCGAAAAAGAGAAAATATCCAGTGAGCGGCAGTTCTGTGGGCGAAAATGCCTTGTTGATGCCAGAGGTCAGAGCAGAATGGCCAGACTGGTTCGAGCTGATAGAAAGGCAACAGTAACTCAAATAACCACTCATTACAACCGAGGTATGCAGAAGAGCATCTCTGAACGCACAACACGTCGAACCTTGAGGCAGATGGGCTACAGCAGCAGAAGACCACACCGGGTGCCACTCCTGTCAGGTAAGAACAGGAAACTGAGGCTACAATTCGCAAAGGCTCACCAAAATTGGACAATAGAAGATTGGAAAAACGTTGCCTGGTCTGATGAGTCTCGATTTCTGCTGCGACATTCGGATGGTAGGGTTAGAATTTGGCGTCAACAACATGAAAGCATGGATCCATCCTACCTTGTATCAATGGTTCAGGCTGGTGGTGGTGGTGTAATGGTGTGGGGGATATTTTCTTGGCACACTTTAGGCCCCTTAGTACCAATTGAGCATCGTGTCAACGCCACAGCCTACCTGAGTATTGTTGCTGACCATGTCCATCCCTTTATGACCACAGTGTTCCCATCTTCTGATGGCTACTTCCAGCAGGATAACGCGCCATGTCATAAAGCTCGAATCATCTCAGACTGGTTTCTTGAACATGACAATGAGTTCACAGTACTCAAATGGCCTCCACAGTCACCAGATCTCAATTCAATAGAGCACCTTTGGGATGTGGTGGACCGGGAGATTCGCATCATGGATGTGCAGCCGACAAATCTGCAGCAACTGCGTGATGCTATCATGTCAATATGGACCAAACTCTCTGAGGAATGTTTCCAGTACATTGTTGAATCTATGCCACGGAGGATTAAGGCAGTTCTGAAGGCAAAAGGGGGTCCAACCCGGTACTAGCAAGGTGTACCTAATAAAGTGGCCAGTGAATGTATATATATATATATATACACATGTATGGGGGGGGGGTTTCTTTCCGGAAACCATCAATGGTGTTGATAAAGGTGCTCAACAAATGAGCGGAATATCAAGATAGATGTTGGAAACAAAACTTTAATACATAGCAGAACAAGCTTGTTTCGTGCGTCACGCATTCATCATTAACCACATTGGCAAATGATGAGTGCGTGATGCACGAAAGACTTGCTCTTCTCTGTATCAAAGTTTTTTCCTACATCTATCTTTTTATATATATATATATCAAGGGAAAACGTTAATGGTTAGCATTCTATTAATGTCTCCCTTGATCTTTATATATATATATATAATCCAGTGAGTCAAGTAAATTCTTTATGAGACAGTACAACCCTGTTTCATGCCATAAGCAATCATCAGCTGTCAAATTGCTTATGAAAATTGACATAAGATTGACAGATTGACAGCTGATGATTGCTTCTGGCATGAAACCGTCTTGTACTGTCTCATAAAGAATTTACTTGACTCACTAGATTATTTTTTTTTGTAATATTTTTAACGTTTTCCCTTGATATATATATATATATATATATATATATATATATATATATATATATATATATATATATATAGGGAAACCGTTACTGTTAGCATCATAACTATTACGTTTCCCTTGATCCTGTATGAAGGAATTATTGAAATCATGTTGTCAGATGTGTACATGAAGGCACGTATACAGTGTGCAGGCATACATATAGGTAAACCATTCGACATGACTTAATAACTAGAGGTAAGCTGCTGAACTCATGCACTACACGCAGAGACCTCCTCGAATGTAGTATATAGCCTGAGGAGTTGCACGTCTGCTAACGCATGCACAGCCTGCTGCCTTGGATAAAATCATGAGAAAATGAGCACGCTCCGTGTCAGTTCAAGCTGTGCCTCCACACCTGCTCCTAGTGTCTCACAGGCGCAATTTTAATCAATATGAAAATATGCGCCATGTAGCACACAGACAGAGAGAGAAACTGATGTATACTGTACACAGCCAATCTAACACATGGACATTTTGGGTATTTTAGGAGAAAATCCCACGGCTACAACTTCCCGCGTTCAATTCCAACACCATCCGGTATATCCTGGCTAGAGTCCCTGGATCAAGACCTCTACTTGCTGCTTGCTAACTCACAGTATACTAAGCCATTCAGGGAAGTGTTATTGATGAATTTGATTTGATATTATATTTTCAATGTAGTGTTTAAATGTAATGTTTTAATTCGATGAAAATGTGCAAAAGAAACTGCTGAAATGCTGCTTCACATTGTTCAGAAAAAAAGTCACATACAAGCACATATATAGACTTCCAGGCAGTCATTACCCATGCTCTCAGTTGTGCAGAAGACCTTCAAAATCGTCTGCTTTGGGTCAGCTATCAGTTAGTTAGACCTCCGACCTTCTCAGTACCACACCTTTGTGTGGTGTAGACTCCTCCATTAGAGCCTTATCGATATAGGATTTTTCAGATGGAATGAAAATAGACCTTTTCTATTTTGATTGTTTACCGATATGACTATGCAAAGGTACTAAGAAGACTGCTTTCTTAAACAAACAAGAATATTTAGCATTATTGTACATTTTCAACCAGTTCTAGAAATTAACTTTGAGAAAATAAATATTAAAAAAATAGCTAAATAAATATCACTATGTATGTATGTTCAATATCAGTCAATTGCTGAGTATTTGTTGTGTGTAGCTAGATAACTTTGTTTAGCTACCAAGCCATGTTAGATTCTTGTTCAGTGTCCCCTCCGGTTTAATAATTTCCAATGCACTGACTATAACTACAGACATGCAAGTCACAGATATATTTACCATTGCTTCATTTTGGCCAAAATAAGTTAAATGCGGACGTTGCACCGGACCATTGTGGTGAAGAGGGAGCTGAGCCGGAACACAAAGCTCTCAATTTACCAGTCAATCTTTGTTCCAACCCTCACCTATGGTCACGAGCTTTGGGTAGTGACCGAAAGCGTGAGATCGTGGATACAAGCGGCTGAAATGAGTTTCCTCCGTAGGGTGTCTGGGGTCAGCCTTAGAGATAGGGTGAGGAGCTCGGACATCCGGAGGGAGCTCAGAGTAGAGCCGCTGCTCCTTCACGTCAAAAGGAGCCAGTTAAGGTGGTTCTGAATAGGAGGTTTTCCGGGCATGTCCAACTGGGAGGAGACCCCGGGGTAGACCCAGAAATCGCTGGAGGCACCACATGTCCAATCTGGCCTGGGAACGCCTTGGGATCCCCGAGGAGGAGCTGGAGGGCATTGCTGAGGAGAGGGACATCTAGAGTGCCCTACTTAGCTGCCATCGTGACCCGACCCCGGAGAAGCGGTTGATGATGAGATGAGATAAGTTAAACTCTATAGTTTAACTGCTCATTACCATTTGCGGTCTTGCACTGATAAACATAGCACTAGCTAGCTTTGTGGGTAACTTAATTTAGCTATGAACACCATTATAAGCTGCTGTAAGCGATGTTGCCAGAAAATATTTGTAAGTGATGAGGGAGAAATGATAGGACTGTTGTTTGTTTACTCGTGAGAACTACCACACTGTTACATAAATTAAGCTACTCTGCTTGGCTCGGGTCAGCCGATTGTTGTTATATGTGATGTTCCGAACACAAGTGTTGCCAACAGTGGAGTTGCAAACTACGCAACAACACATGCCCCCCCCCTTTTTTTTCTCTCCAATTGTACCTGGCCAATTATCCCACTCTTTCGAGCCGTCCCGGTCGCTGTTCCAACACCTCTTCCGGTCCGGGGAGGGCTGCAGACTACCACATGCCTCCTCCGGTACATTTGGAGTCACCAGCCACTTCTTTTCACCTGACAGTGAGGAGTTTCACAAGGGGGACGTAGCGCATGGGAGGATCATACTATTCCCTCCAGCCCCCCCCCACCCCACCCCACCCCACCCCACCCCACCCCCCACCTGAACAGGCGCCCCAACCGACCAGAGGAGGCGCTAGTGCAGCGACCAGTACACATACCCACATCTGGCTTTCTGGCTTCCCACCCGCAGACATGGGCAATTGTGTCTGTAGGGACGCCCGACCAAGCCGGAGGTAACACGGGGATTCGAACCAATGACCTTAGCGTTGGTAGGCAGTGGAATAGACTGCTACGCTACCCGGATGCCCATTTCTCATAACATTGTTGAATGATCTTTTGTCTATCTCTCCATTTAAAAAAAAAAAAAAAATTATGACCAAAAGCGCCCTCTAAAACATTCTAAAACGTTGGGGTCATGATACTGCTGTATTGTTTATAAGGGTGGGATAACCTGCATTCAGCTGAGACTGAAGAAGTCAATTAGACGGGTGATTGAAACGTTTCTCCCAATAAATGTTGTGTCCAGATGAACTGATTCAACTTTCTGTGATTCTGAAACCCAACACATTGTTTGAAAACAACCTCCTAAAACCCAAGGGTTTTCTAAAAAAGTTGACAGAATTGTCAATGTTTTCTAAAATTTCTCAGCCTCTTGCAGTTAGAAATGTGAAACGAAATCATTTGAGAGCTTACATCTTTGGCTTTAATTGGAAATTATTGCCCTTGCCCTAATGTTCATTAACATTTTTTAACATAAAATCTGGAATCTGGCAAACTTGCCGAAATTCTCCTCAAGTATGTCTCTTACCCACTGAGCCTTGACTAGTGGGTCAGCAGTCACGTCATAATCTGGGTCTGAATTTTCTAATTCATTGTTGTTTTCATCCTAAAAGTAACTGCTGTACTCTGCATCGACGTTGCTGCCCTCGCTCAGGTCATCAGCCATTGGCATTGTCTGAAGTGCAACTTTAGAAACTTTTTTGCGGTGCACACGCAGGCTAAGAGGCTAAGGTGGACTTAGAGTGCTGAAAAAAATGCATCCCATTCCGCAAAATGTATTTCGGCGAATCACGATGCATTTCGTCAGTCACGTGCCTTGAAAACAGTGACATCATCTAAGGCGCGCTCACGTCACATCCAGCTCTAAAGGGTGAAGCCTGCGTGCGTCACACCCGGTCTTAAAGGGACATACACGCAAAAGTTGCATCCGGTCTTAATGGGTTGTTTATTGGCCGTTATGAGTGCCGATAGTGATCTATCTGCAATTAGCTCATATCAGCCGATCATGTTGGCACGCCGACTTATCTGTCTGCCTCTATCCTACACATACACCTACAGAAATTTCAACAAATACACACTTTCTTAAGGTCACACAACTACAACACAACCGGACTCATACAGTCCGTACAGTCTCCTTCCACCTGGCTTCCCCAGTGGAATAATTCCACTTGTAATCAGCGTTGGTGTTGACAGGTGCTATAAAACAGAGGTACACATGTACTGTGAGATTAGAGTGCAGGGTGAGCTGGAAACAAGGCTGTTTTACCGTTTGTTGCTTTCGTTTTGTTTTTGGGTTTTTTTGTCTTTCTTCTTTTTTATTTGCTTCCGTTGTTTCCGTATTGGTGGTTATGACTTGTGCTGGTTAGGAATTAATTATGCCTTTACTTCATTACTTTTCCCCCAAGCTACCACTGATCTCTCTCCTTAATTATGTCTCTGATCATCTCTGGCTTTTTCCACCTGTGTATCTTCCTCTCTTCTTCCTCGCTCTGCCTCCCTTGCTCCCCCGACACTACTTCCAGTTCTTTCTCTCTCTCATTTGCTGTTGTTCTTTCCCCCTCCTTGGATTGCAGAAAGCTAGATAAGGTGGAGATAGTAAAGTACAACACCAAAGTCCTTATACTGTATGCTGAATCAACATGTTACTGTATTTACACGAATGAAAATGATCCTGCTTGATGAGCTTGTACATCTTTCCTAGCTCGTTTGCAAAGACAGGTGTATGACTTAGTGTCACCAGTTGCAGGACTTTTTTTTCTAATATATTGATTGTTTAAGTGTCACATGTTGAGAGCCCACTGGTTTCAATATCCCCTTCACACAGGTCTCTCCGCTCTGCTAAGGACTACAGACAATGCATGTGAGGGCACCTCCATGCCTGAACACACAAAAGGTAACCCGATCTCTTGCACATAACAGTGTGAATAGTCCTAAAGATCGGATTTGAGAAACGAATCTGATTAACCTGCAGTCTAAACGTAGCGTTAGATTCCCTATTCTCCAACGAAGAGACAAGTCTGGAGCTAATGCGGGGGGAACGCCGGACAAAGGAAATATTTGAGTGAATTTGCTTACTTTTATTTCAGTCTCCACCAGCTCGCACATCTGCCTTGTACTTAGGTGTTTTATTCCATTCTATTCCGTTGTCCAAACCGCTTATCCTGCTCTCAGGGTTGCGGGGATGCTGGAGCCTATCCCAGCAGTCATTGGGCGGCAGGGGGGGAGACACCCTGGACAGGCCGCAAGTCCATCACATTCACACCTAGGGACAATTTAGTACGGCTGATTCAACTGACCTATGTGTCTTTGGACTGTGGGAGGAAACTGGAGCACCCGGAGGAAATCCACGCAGACACTGGGAGAACATGCAAATTCCACACAGAGGACAACCTGGGACAACCCCCAAGGTTGGACTACCCTGGGGCTTGAACCCAGGACCTTCTT